>VWPU01003140.1:0-100212 GCA_013398955.1 Callaeas wilsoni
TCCTCCTCCTCCTCCTTCTCCCTGCCTCCATCCTTCATCCATCCCTGCCTCCCAGCATCCCTCCCTCCCTCCTTCTGACCCAGCATTCTTCCTTCCTTCCCTCCCTCTGACTCCCCATCTTTCCTTCCCCGCTCCCTCCCTCTGCCCTCTCTCCATCCGCCCTTAATCTCCCCAGCCCCCCCCGCCCAGCCACCCTCCTGTCCCGGCTGATGCAGCCACCCCCCTGCCCCAATTCCCCACTTCACCTAGTCTCTCTGGACTGAGCTCCAATCCTTCCTCACACTTCAGTCCCCCAGAAACAATCCATGATCCCTTCCTCTCCCCCTCAATCCTTTTCCAACTTCACAGTCTCTGCAAAAGACACCCAGTTATCCAAGATCCCACATGGCACCCTCAAACGTCCATCCTGACACCCCAATTCCCTGCCTAGTCATCCTTGTCATCCTCTTCCTTAGATGCCTCCATCCCAACGTGACACCCCCAATCCCCTTTGCCACCCCAGAGCTCCATGAGTCCCCGGGTACCATTCCAGTCCCTCAACACCCTCACTTGCTTTCTAATTGTCCATGACTTCCCAGTCCTCCACTGGGACATTGCTATAGCCCTTGGTCCCCATAATTCCCCTTGAACACCCGCCATCCCAACCAAACGCTCCCCAATCTCCCGCACCCCTTTCCTCTTCTTTGCCAGTCCCCATCCCAACTCCAGTAACCCCAGTCCCCTTTGATGCCCCTAACTCCTTTACGTGCTTGACACCCAGTACCAGCGCAGCCCCTGACTCCTCCCCTAGCCCCATTCTCTCTGCAGGGACTCTCCCCCCAGTTCCCTGTTGCTTGGCCCCATTCTGCTCTGCCCTGCACCCCCACAGCCCTTCAGCCAGCTGTCCCCCATGGCCACCCACCTGCCACCAAGCAGAGTCTGTCCAGGAGCCATGTGTGGAATGATGACCAAGGAGCCAGGCGAGGGCTGAGGGTTACTATCCATACCCTCTGTGTTACCTGCAAGGTTGGAGAACCACAGAGCTGGTGGCAAGAAAGTTGGCTGAAGGAGGAGGTCCTGTGGCGATGGGATGGTTCTGCTTTGGCTCTGATAAGTAGAGCAAAGTCACATGACCAGAAATTTGGAGGACACAGCAGCCAAAAAAGAGAAACTTGTCTGATTAAGGGCCACTGAAATATTAACACACTCCCTGCATATGCTAATAAGCTTAATGCTACCACGTATATACTGCCATACTCTCCACTTAAGTTGTGCTCTACATAACATAGGAGTAGGGGGAGAAATTTAGGCTGGATATAAGGAGTACAGGAATTTTACCTGGTTAGGAGGAAGACCCAAAAATACCTTGGAGACTGTCAATGGGCTACTCTCTTCTCCGTCCTCCCAAGTGGGGACACTTTTGTGGTAAGTTTCTGCATACAATTGCTATTATCATCGCCCTGGTTAGCACAACATTACTGTTACTGTTAGAGCTCTATTGCAACTGGTGCATTTATCAACACCAATTCTGTATCTGTATTTCTGCTGCTTCCATAAACTGCACTATTCATGAATCTGTGATTATGAGGGTTCTTATGGAATGTGACCAAACCTATGGTGTTGAATTAATAAGCTGCATTATTTGTGAAGCTGCACTCATGGAATTTCCTGCTGAACACGACCAGACCTACAGTGCCAAATTGGTCATAACCAGAAATTAAGCTCAGCTGTCCCCAGCCCTCTGACCTGTGAAGATCAGCTGGAACACAGGTGGGTTTATTTTCTCACAAATTTATTGCCCTAAAAGCAACACCTGGTACAAATGGGGCCAGCAGAGGGGTACTGTGACCCCCCGCACCCCCCACACCTCATCCCCGTTGTGACTAATCAGCCACCACAGCCCCGAGTCCCCTGCCACCCATCCCGCTGGCCCTGCCAGTTTTAGGTCCCCTCCAGCCTTTGGTCCCCTCCATCTGGCTCGCTCGGAGGGCAAGGAGCGGGGGGACATTCCTGCCGGCACGGCCACCCCGCCAGCACCCCCGGTGTCCCAGCGGGCCCGCGGCGAGGGCCGGGGTGCCGGGGCTGTGCCTCTGGCCACCATCCCCAGGAGAGGGCACCAGCTGGCCGGGGAAAGCCGGCAAATGCGCCGCCACAGGCAGCGATGGCTTGGCCACGCGTGTCCTCCGCACGAACGTGCCGGGGGCGTGGGAGAGGAGCCACGGAGGCCCTGGGCAAGCCCGGGGTGCGGGCACGGGGAGCAGGGCGCCGAGATGGCAGGTCCTGGTGCGTCCTCCGAGCACCTCGAGCGAGGTCCTAATGGCTAAAACAGAGGCCGGGGCCGGCGCCCGGCTGTGCCAAGGGCTGCGGGGCCGCGGGCCGTGTCCCAGCCACAGCAGGTCCCGCAGCGTGGGTGCCCGACCGGGCCGCCACGCGTGAGGCTGTGGAGAGGGCGCCCTGTCGCGGTGCCGGGTCACGGTTCTCTGCCGAGGAGCCGCTTCGGGACGGCTGCAGATTTCACCAGCCGCTGCCCTTGACCGCATCTCTCACCCCGTGCCGGCCGCCCTGGACTTTCCCCGCTCCGGCGTCACGGTTGTTCCCTGGCTGTGGCTGCGGCGCAGCACCGGCTACAGGTGGTGCCAGGCTGCACACAGCTCCAGGCTGTACCTGGTGCCGGGCTCTCCCACCGCAGCGGCGCAGCCTGTGGCGAGGACAGTCATCCCATTGTGGCCACCTCCTGTCCGCTGGGAGCCCTTGGGCTCTGTTTGGTTTAACAGCCTTCAGGGCCACCCAGGTCTCACACAGGGCGGTTTGGTACAGACCTGCAGCTTGGGGCACGCAGAGCCTGGGGAAGGGCTCAGTCCCATTAGGACTTTGCTTGGCAGCACTGGGTAGGTTCTGCCCACCCCCATGCATGGAAAGTCGTGGAAGGAAGGGCCAGACCCTGCTCCCCATGGGCAGGATCTCGGGTGTGTCTGGTCCAGGTGTCCCGTGAAGGTTTGGCCGCATCCCTTGCCATCCACGTGCAGGGCTGTGCCCGGTCCCCTGACCCCTCGCCATCGTGTCTCAGGGCCAGCACTTCCCACTGCGAGGTCACTGGACGCAGCCATGTGGCTCTTGCCCAACGGAGGGCGTTTGCTGGGTGGCTCCCATGCACCCCACGTCATTGGGAGCCACTGGCCAGGGCTGGCCTCGTGCCCCTGGCCCCTTATCAGGGGCATTGCTCAACAGCAGGCACAAAGTCGGGGGGCGGGGACCATGGCACTGCCTCGCTTCTGAGCCGTGGGTCTGGGGAACCCCCATTCCTGGGCATGTCTGGATTCGCCATGGGCTGGGGCCGGGCTGCTCGCTGCCAGCGGCACCCCCAGCTTTGTGGGGAGCCACCCGCACCACCGTGGCTGCCACTGCCGGCCCCCTCCCGCCTTGCTGAGCTGTGATATGCGGGACGGGGAAACTGAGGCACGGTCGCTTTGCGCAAAGTCGGGACGCGCTCCCTCCGGTTTTCGTGGCTCTCCCCGACCCACGGGGTCCTAGCGAGGCACCTCCTTCCTTTTCTCTGGGGCTGCTGGGGGGCCCGGCCCAGCCCCGGCCCGGCAACCCCCGCCTCCTCCCTCCCCCCGGGGGCGGGGGGGACGAGGGGGGGACCGGGCCGGCTGGGGCGGGGAGGGGAAGGAAGGAGGTGGGATTATGGAGACGGGACCCAATGAGCCCGAAAAACGTGCACCGCTCGCAGCTCTTTTAGCGCGGCGGAGGGGCGGCAGCAGCCTCTCGGCGGCGTGCGGAGACAGCCGGCACCCCGGTCCCGTCCAGCCCATCCCCGTCCCGTCGGGCCCGCTCCCGCCATGGCACTGGGCAAGCTGCAGAAAGTGCTGATCAGCGACAGCCTGGACCCCTGCTGCCGGGAGATCCTGCAGGCCGGCGGGCTGCGGGTGCAGGAGAAGCCCGGGCTGAGCAAGGAGGAGCTGCTGCGGGAGATCCGGGTGAGGCAGGGCTGCTCCCACGCGTGGGTGGGTGAGTGGGTGGGTGACTGCATGGGTGGGTGGGGACAGCTGCAGGCCGGCGGTCCCGGGTGGCAGCGGACCCTCTCGACCGGTCCCCGCCTCCCGTCTGATGCAAGAGCCCGGCCGGTTTCGCACGGCAGATCCCGGACCCCGGCAGCGACTGTCCCCATCCCGTGACCCACCCGGGGCCACCGGCCGCGGCCCTGGTCCCATTTGCCGTGTCTGTCACCCCTTAGGACTGCGATGGGCTCATCGTCCGCTCGGCCACCAAAGTCACGGCCGAGGTACTGGAGGCGGCAGAGAGGCTGCAGGTGGTGGGCAGAGCTGGCACCGGCGTGGACAATGTGGACGTGGAGGCAGCCACCAGGAAGGGCGTCCTGGTCATGAAGTAAGAGCAGTAGTGTGGGGACATCCGTGCCTGTGATCTTGGGGAGGCTTCAATAGGGTGCCCTCCGCACCCATGGCACCCCTGGCACCACCCTGTGCGTCTCCATCCTCACGGGGCACAGACCCCTGCAGCCCGGGGGACACACAGCCCTGACACCACTCTCCATCCCCAGCACACCCACTGGGAACAGCCTCAGCGCCGCCGAGCTCACCTGTGGGATGATCCTGTGCCTGGCCAGGTCAGCACAAGGCGGGATGCAGACAGAGGTGTGCCCTACAGCCCCCTGCCCCCCACTGACCACAGCCTCCTTTTTAGGCAGATCCCGCAGGCAGCTGCCTCCATGAAGGAGGGCAGGTGGGACCGAAAGAAGGTAGGAGGCAGGTGAAGCGCCGCTGGGTGGTGGGTGCCCATGTGTGGCGTGCTCGCTCACCCTCCCTGTACTCCCCAGTACATGGGCATGGAGCTGAACGGGAAGACGCTGGCCGTGCTGGGGCTGGGACGCATCGGCAGGGAGGTGGCCACCCGCATGCAGGCTTTTGGCATGAAGGTGAGGAGATGGGGCAGGGAGGAGTGATGGGGAGCATAGACCTTCCTGGCCCAGCCAGAGCCACCTTGCCAGGCTGTAAGAGTGAGTGCCCACTCTGCCTCAGACCATAGGCTACGATCCCATCATCACTGCCGATGTCTCAGCCACCTTTGGTGTGGAGCAGCTGCCGCTGGAGCAGATCTGGCCCCTCTGTGACTTCATCACGGTGCACACGCCGCTGCTGCCCTCCACCACGGGTATGGGGTGGGCACGATCACAGGGAGGTTTGGGGAGAGCTGGGGCAGCCCCCTGCTGCTCACAGCCCTCCTTCTGCAGGGCTCCTGAATGACAGCACCTTTGCCAAGTGCCGCCGTGGCGTGCAGGTGGTGAACTGCGCCCGCGGTGGCATCGTGGACGAGGGCGCGCTGCTGCGGGCGCTGCAGTCGGGGCAGTGTGGCGGGGCCGCCCTCGATGTCTTCACTCAGGTGAGCAGGACTGTGGGGACCCCCCGAGCTTGGCTTCGTCTCAGCATCACCTTAATTTTGCCCAAACCGAGGCAGGGCAGCCTGGCACACCCTGTGGGGCTGGGACCGGGAACAGCCCTTCTCAGCTTCCCTCCTTGCAAAGGAGGTGTGGTAAACGCCCCCTGCTCCAAGCTCTCAGGTGGGTGCTGGGAGCTGATGGCAGGATGAAACTGTGTCTGCAGGAGCCCCCAAAGGACCGTGAGCTTGTGAACCACCCCAACGTCATCTCCTGCCCACACCTGGGCGCCAGCACACGAGAGGCACAGAGCCGCTGCGGCAAGGAAATCGCCATGCAGATCGTGGACATGGCCACGGGGAAGGGGCTGACCGGCGTAGTGAGTCCCCCTGCAGCACCTGACCTGCGTGCCTCAGTTACCCCAGCTGTAACCCATGGGTGCATTGGGAGCAATGCTCCATGTGGGATCCCTGGCAGGCTCTCACCGCTCACTCTCTCCTGCAGGTTAATGGGCAGGCTCTCAGCAAGGCTTTTGCACCCCAGACCAAGCCCTGGATCACCCTGGCCGGGGCCCTGGGCACGCTGCTGCGCACGGCGGGCAAGCAAGTGCAGGGTAGCGTGCAGGTCTGCACCCTAGGTGAGCCTGGGTGTGGGGACCCCAATGGGCAGGCAGGAGAACAGACAGACAGGAAGGTGGTTAACAGTGCGATTGGAGCCCTGGAGTGTGCAGGGATGGATGGGCGGATGCATTGGGTGGGTGGAAGGACCAGCCCCAGGCTGGCCACTGCACTGCGGGCCTGACCTGTCTGCTGCTGGGTCATCCACACCTCCTCCCTGCACCCCAGGGACACCCCTGAAGGAGGCTGGGAGCTACCTGACACCTGCCGTGGCCGTGGGCATGCTGGCTGGAGGGACACAGAAGGAGGTGACCCTGGTGAACGCCACACTGCTGGCCCAGGAGGCTGGGCTGAAGGTGCGCGGACACCCGGGCTCTGCACCCCAGCCTGGTGCACCCTCCCCACCAAGCAGCAGGAGCCTGGGGACACCCTACCGGGCTGCTGATGCAGCACTCAGGCTGGGTGTTCCCTGCCGTGCCTCCGAGGACATCCCTTCCCTGCCCCCAGCCGCACGCAGGACCTGGGCACTGAGTGGCCGTGTCTCTCTGGCAGGTCACAACCACCCACAGCGATGTGGCCCCCGAGCCCGACAGCAGCACTGGGCTGGTGCAGGTGTCCCTGCAGGGCACGCCACACCAGGTGACGGGGACGGTGCAGGGCAGCACCCCAGTCCTGCGGCACATCAACGGGGCCACCTTCAAGCAGCCAGCCCCGCTGTCTGGCCCTCTCCTCATCTACAGAGCCAAAGCCTCCGATGCCAGTGCTCTGGCCACGCTGACCGGTGAGTCCCTGTGTCAGCCCTGAGCTGCAGGGACAGCCTGGGGAGCCCCCGCACCCGACCTGGAGCTGAGCCCCTGCTGTACCAGATGTTGCCTGGAGAGATGGATGGACGGGGGGTTTGGCAGGGGGTTGTGTGATGCTGAGCAAAGGACTTGGGGTGGGGGAAGAAATGGCATCATGGACCTCTGGGGGTGTTGGGGTGGGCAGAGGCTCTGCTCCCTGCCAGGTGCCGGGGCAGTGGGGGAGCCTGTGGTCCCTAATCCCTGCCCTCCTCTCCAGGGCTGCTGAGCAAGGCGGGGGGCCAGCTCCTGTCCTACCACAGCTCCAGCACGGTGGCTGGGGAGCAGTGGAGCGTTGTGGGGCTCTCAGCCCCCCTGTCCAACCTCGGCGAGCTAAAGCCACATGTCACGGAAGTCTTCCAGCTCCACCTGCTGTAGACCCCGACTGCTGACAAGGACTCTCCCCATGGCCGCAGCACCTGGACCCTCCCCCAGCTGGGGCAGCATTGCACATGGCCATCCCTGACCCCCACACTGGGTTTGGGGTGACCCCACATTCAATAAAGGGTCTAGAAGGAGAGAGCATGTGGTGCCTTGTCTATGCGGCCCTTTGTCCTCAACCCCAAACCCCCTCCCTCCTGCCCCTGCTGCTCCCCGGCCCTGCTGCTCTTTGCTGAAGGGTGCAAAGGTCTCTGTGGCTGCCGAGGTCCTGTCTGGCACAGCCCCGTGCTGGGACATGGCCCAGAGAGCAGCGCTGCAGGGGGCATGAGCCCTCCCGTGAGCCACTGCGTCGCCTGCGCCCTCCTGCCCACGGGTTTTGCCATCAGGATGATTTGATTTAATGATGTCATGGGGAAAATGCCATCTTGCGCCCCCCCCCACCCCAAACTTGAGACTGGGAGGTTGGGGCTTACTTGGCTCCCCCAAAATGTCAGGGCATACTCCCATGTCTAACAGCGCAGGTGGCCATGGAATAAATCCTGTAAGCATCTGTGATCTAGATTGATGGTTGTTAATTGGGAGGGACCTGGGGTGGGAGGAGACCACTCAAGACCAGGAGCCAGAGCCAGGCTGCTGCCCCCTCCCATCCACACCTTTATTCCCCAGCACTGCCCAGATGTTTGCAGAAGATGCCACCATCTCCAACAGCTCTGGGACCCGAGTCACTGCTGGCCGTTCGCCAGCCATCCAAAGTGAACTTTCCCACACAGGCCAGCCCAGAATGCTGGGATGAACAGGGGAAAGAGATCATCCCCCTCCCCAGGGCTCACCACTCCGGTGATCCCACTCTAGATGGGCTTCCTGGCATATTCGCGGCGGTACTTGGAATCCACCCGTGTCAGGTACCAGGTTCCAGGGAAGAGATCCGCCTGGGAGCCGTGGGGAGCGTGGTCGGCTGCAGGGAGAGGGCAGTGATGCTCGGGGGTGTTGTGGGGTCCCAGCAGGGCAGGGTCACATCCCCCAACCCCACTCACCCAAGTGATGGGTTTCCTCCCGTCGCTTCATGATCTCGGCGAAGTCCTGTGGGGCCACGCGCTTGCGGGCGTCCAGGCGAGCGGGCAGGTCGGCCAGGCTGGAGACCAGCTTGTCCAGGGGCGAGCCTGGCAACGGGCACCCCGCGTGTGAGCTGGCACCGCTGGCAGCCCTGGCCCCACAGCCCCACGCTGCCCTCCCTTCCCAGCCCCTCTCTTCGCTGGGGCTCACCTGGGGCTGCATCCTGCGAGACGCGGAAGGAGAACATGCTGGCGGCCAGTCCTGAGCCGTAGGAGAAGGCACCGATCCGGGAGCCGGCCAGGTCCCGTGCTGAGCACCTGCAGCCAGAGGTTAGGGGCTTAGAGGACATTTGGGCTGAGGGGGAGGTGGGGATACAGTGCTGTGGGGCAGAGTAGGGGGCTGCCTCCTTTGCAGGCAGGCAGATCCTTGGGGCCGCATTTCTGAGGGAGCGTAGCCCTAGAGTGCGGTGGTGCCAGGGAGCCTCAGGACGAGGCTTTTGTTCCCCTCAGAGCCTGTCTGTTCCCATGACTCCTTTCCCATGGGGTCACTCATTCTACTGGGCATGACAACAGGGGTTTTCATCCTCCTGGTGATGACAGAAGGGCTTTATGCACTGGCCCAGCTTCAGCAAGCTGGGATGAAAAGACTGGCAGGGAGATGGCCTGGAGCGGGATGCATCCAAGCTGGGGGTTGTGTGCTATGAAAGGATCAGGTCCCTGTTGAGGCAGGAGGAGATGAGGGCTGGGAGATGAATTCTGCCCCTCTATCCAGCCAGGGAGTGCCCTCCCCGAAATGACCTCCTCCCTCTCCCCAAGCCAGCATTTTGTGGGACTCACTGGGACAGGAGAGAGGCCAGGCAGCCATACATGGATGGTGTGTACATGTTGCCATTGCGAGAAGAGAGAAGCAGGGAGGGCTTGGTCTTCTGGTTGAAGATGTCCTGGCTGGCTGCCTGGAATGCCTTCTCCACCTCCTTGCTGGTGTAGGTGTCCTCCAGCTTCGCGCCGCTGCCCAGAGAGAGACCAGCTCGAACCCCAGACCAGCACGGCCCTGGCTGGGCTGACGGGTGGGGGACACGGCACAGGGACCCACCGGAAGGACTGCAGCCCCTTGTAGAGGCCGGAGGCTGTGTCGGGGTTGGGGGAGGCCAAGAAGTCGTTCAGCAGCAGCCGCCCCACGGACTTCTGCACCAGCTTGCAGAAGGGGGAGTGGAAGATGATGTACTTGAACTCATCGAGGGTGAAGGGCCTCTGGATGCCAGCTGGGAGGCAACATGGTGTATATATATATGTATGTATATATATATACAATCAGTGTCCAGGGGGCTGCAGTGGGCACCTCGGGCATGCTGCCACTTACCCTGCTGCCACTGGGTCTCCGCCTTCCGTCGGTACACGGCGTAGCAGCGGTCCAGCGCCCGCAGGTAGCACTGGATGGAGAGCTGCCCGTCCACCACCGGGTACTCAGAGGACAGATTTGGCTTGTAGAAGTCGTAGGCATGCTCCATGTGGGTTCCACGCAGGCCTGGGGGCACGGGGGGAGCCGGCTGTCAGAGAGCATCAGGAGGTCCCAGCCCAATGGCAAACACCCAGGGGTGCTGCCTGCCATGCCACCCCTGGAATCCAGCAGCCTTCCCAAGTCACCCCACGGTGCTCACAGGGATGTGGCTAGCCAGCATCCTGGAGTGCCCAGCAGGCTCTGGCAGAGCCAGTGCTGCTGGAGCTGAGCAGCTCTGCCCAGGGCTGGGACATGGACGCATGGCCCCCAGGGACAGCACCCATCAGCTCGCCATCCCCAGGGTCTCCTGACACCGACCTCTCTCCAGCACCAGCGGGGCGTTGGGTCCCACCAGCATGGCGATGGCACCGGCACCTCCCGTGGGCCGCGCGCTCCCCGTGGCGTAGACAGCGATGTCCCCACACACCACCACGGCGTAGCGACCTGAGGGACGACAGGGGGACTGGCAGGGCCATTAGCGGGAGGAAGCCTCCGTCCCTGGCCCTCGTGTGTTCCCATCTCCATGCTGCCAGGTGTCACACCGAGATGGGCAAGAAACAGGGGTGACGGAGAGCCTGGAGGGGCAGTGGCTCCCTTTGCAGTTGGAGCATCTTTGGGTTTCAGGCCGCCTCCTGCCTCCTTCCCCTATCCCATGGCACCCAGCCAGCATCCAGCCCCATGGCATGGTCCCTGCCTCCTTCTCCTATCCCATGGCACCCAGCCAGCATCCAGCCCCATGGCATGGTCCCTGCCTCCTTCTCCTATCCCATGGCACCCAGCCAGCATCCAGCCCCATGGCATGGTCCCTGCCTCACTCACCATCCCAGGCACTGGACTCCACCCAGGCGGCTGCATTGAAGAGTGAGGCCGTGCCTCCGTAGCAGGCATTGGTGGTGTCGATGCCCTCCACATCAGTGTTGCCAGAGTCATGGAAAAGTTGCATGAGGACAGTCTTGACAGCCTTGGACTTGTCGATGACAGTCTCGGTGCCCACCTCCAGGCGGCCGATGGCATCCCAGGAGAGGCGCCCGCGCTCCACCAGCTGCTGCACCACGGTCAGGCACAGCGAGTTGATGTCCTCGTGGGCGGCACAGAAGCCCATCTGCTTCTGGCCCAGGCCCCGTGTGTACTTGCCGGCCTCCACGCCATCAAACCGCTCCAGCTCCTCCTGATCCACGTACTGGGCAGGGAAGTACACCTCCAGGGCCAGGATGCCCACGTCCTTGGGCCAGGCACCTGTCCCAGCAGCACTGGAGAGGCTGTGGGACAGAGGGAGTGACAACAGTCCCATGGCAGCCTTGGGGACAGAGGGTGGCCCAGGGGAGATGCCACCAGGGAGCAGCCCAGGCTGGCAGCACCCCAAATCCCTACTAGCTCCAGTGCTGCAGCGAGGAGGGAGAGGCTCCCCTTCCCCACCAAGGTTTAAGAGCTCAGCCAGCTCCCCACCCCTATTCCGGTTGTGTCTCCAGCCCCCTGGGCCATGTGGATGCTCACCATGCCCTCTGCCAAGCCGTGGGATGCTGAGCGCCCCGGGGTGCCAGCTCCGGCCCCGGTGCCCACCTCGCCCCCCAGCAGCGCGCGGCGCGCCCGACCAAGCGCAACATCTTCGCCCCGGCCGCTGCACGGACGAAGGGACGGCCGGCCGGGCAGATGGACGGCGGGATGGGCCTTGCGTAGTGCTTTTATAAACTGCGTGGGCAGCTCGGCACAGCCCTCCCGGCCTTTATCAGCCTGCCGGACCCTGGCGCTCAAAGGTCACCGAGCGCCAGCCAACACGACAGGGGCAGCGGAGGGGGGAGCTTGCGAGATGTCTTCGTCTTGTGCCCCAAAGCCTGGGGACGCGGAGCCGGGGCTGAGCAGCGGGACGGGCTGTCCCGCAGCCCCGGTGCCGCGGGGCAGTGGCAGCTGCGGTGCCAGGCTCGGCTGCACGGCTGTGCTCACGGCGCAGCGAGCGCGGTGCCGTGCGGCCGCCCCGGCTGCCCCGCGGCCCTGGCGAGCGAGCAGAGGGCGGCCAGGCTTTGTGCCGGCACCATCCGCGCTGCCCGGGACGCAGTCCACGTCTGACACGTGCCAGGGCTCGGGGGGGGTAAAAACCCATGAACTGAGTGGGGGCAGAGCCGTCTTCAAAGCAGCAGAGCAAACAGACACGTGATGCATGTGGCAACAGAACAGTGACACAAAAGAGACCTTTGGTCCCAGGGCTGCTGTCAACATGGCCACGGGGCAGTGTTGCAGCCCCCGGATCCCTGTGGAGCTGTCTGCACCTGGGGGACCACTCGTCCTCATGCCTGCACACCCACGACAGCTCCCATCCCCACCCATGTCTGTGTCCCAGGTCTCCATGTTTGCACTCTGGGGACACTTGTGTCCCCTCACCTGCTCCCCAGGGACACCTGCTGTATTTGGCACCCGAGGGCTGGTATGAGCAAACACGAGTGCTCAGCCAGGACACCCACTGGCCCCGCAGCTCCTGGGGACTCACCCCCAGAACAGCTCTGCCAGCACCGGCAGCGCTGAAGCCTCTGGAAACTGGGAAACTCGGGGAGCCGTGGCAGAGCCTGTCTCTCTCTCTCACGGACCAGCCCAGGGCTTTGCACCAGCACCAAGCTCACACAGCACTTGCATGCTTCTTTTTTTATAGATATATTTATAGGAGTTGTGGGGAGAGAGTCAGAGGTGGCACGGGAGGAACATCGCCGGCGCGGGGTCCCCCACGGGCCGGGGGCCGTGCTCAGTGCAAAGGGTAGAACTTGCAGATGAAGGGATGCTTGCGGGAGCAGTCGGCACTAGACCACACAGAGAAGCCTGCGGGAGAGACGGGCAGGGGGTTGGCGGGGGCCACGGCGAGGACGGGCACCAGCTGTGCCCACCGCAGCCCTCCGAGGGGATGGGACCTGGAGGAGGAGGGAGGCGGGGGAATGCCGGCCGAGCCCGGACACTGGAGGGGGATGCAGGGACCGGGCACTCACCGCTGTGATGGGTCAGCACGGCGCAGCTCCCCCCTCGGGCACCGTTCCCTGGCATCTCACTGGCGACACTGTAGTCCTTCCCACTCGTCCACTGCCAGGCCTGGCTCTGTGCAGGGAGAGGGGGGTTCAGAGGCATGGCCCTGCTGTCCCCCAGCCCCCCATCACCCCTGCTGCCCACGCCTCACCTGTTTACTCATTTGGAGTCCAATCCAGACGGGCTGCACACGCTGGTAGTAGGAGATGGCTCTCCGCAGGGTGACTCCCTCGCGGTCGTCCTCCACCCAGGCCAGGTGGGCGCCTTTCTTAACGTCCTGGCACCGCCTCTGCGGGGAGAACCGTCAGTGCCAGGGCGCCTCACGGAGACGGGGCGGCCGCTGTCCACCCCGGTGGGCTTACCTCAGCCTCGTCCCAGGTCTGGTGCTCAGAGAAGTACTTGAAGCAGCTGAGCTTGTAGTAGGACCAGCCGTCGGGGCAGTAGTTTATATACCTGCCATCTGTTTGGGCAGAGCCACGGGCAGGGATGAGGGACAGCCGGCATCACCGCCTGGAGAAGAGCGTGGCTCCCTCCTGGCCCTGCTGCGAAAGCAGCTGCCCCCCGAGCCGTGGCACTCACCGACTGGCTGCAGGAGCCCCACGCAGCCCAGCAGCAGGAGGGCGAGTCGGGCCGCAGCCGCCATCCCGCGTGCTCCCTGTAAAGGCTCGGGAGGGTCACACAAGGTCCCCTGGGGACAGGGGATGCTACCTGTGCGCAGAGAGGGCAAACCTGCCCCGCTGTGGGCTCAACCTGGCCCCTCTGAGCCGCCTGGAGGAGATGACAGGCTGTGCCTCCCTCTCCGCTCCCCGGCACAGGTCACTGCCCCGTGCCTGCGCCCCATGGCCCACGCACGGTTTGGAGTCCCCAGCCCATTGTGGCAGCAGATTGTCCTCGCCCCACCAGTCCCAGACTCGGCAGGAGGCATCTGGGAGAGCCAAGCTGCTCTGCGGGGACAAGGGGAGAGTGCTGTCGCGGACACGGCTCGGGGAGCCCCGGACCTGCCGTGGTGCAGCCGCGGCACTGGCTCAGGCCGAGCCGGGGCCGGTGGGGCTGCAGGGACTACGTGCACGGCGGCGTTTTCACGCCCTGAGCTCGTAGCGCTGCCCAGGCTGGGGAGGCAAATCGGCCACATCAGCTCAGTTCCCCTTTATCTGGGCTAATCCCTGGGCACTGGGGCCGATTTGCACATTCAGCTCGTCTTCCCCTCAAAGAAGCAGCGACAAAAGTCAACGCAGGGCTGAAAAACTCATCATCGGAGCCTGCCCCATCCAGCGAGGGCAGAGCTCGGATCCCGCGGGAGCTGCCAGGGAGAGGGACCAGCTCCAATTCGCCCGTGAGCCAGCTCTGAGCATCCCGAGGCCCCAGCTGCCTTGTGAGGGTCCTCCTCCTCACCTGTTGTCCGGGGATGGTGAGGAATAGCGGCTTGTCGCGGGTCACCGGGACAGGAGAGGAGAGGAGCTGCCCTTTATAACCTGCTGCTCACCAGTATCTGTGTTTGCCCAACTCAGGTGATTCTCACCATAAAAATCTTACTGCTGACCCCCCTCCATCCTCCCCCCTTTGCTGGAAAATTGCCCAGATCTCCACTCTGTTTGCATTTAACATATCTCCAGAAACATACAGGAAGAACCTGTCCTAGTTGGTCAATAAACCCGCGGCAATTATCATTAATTGCTCCCGAGATACAATCTTCCAGCCCAGGGCAGCCTGGCACCTGGCAGAGATGCCCGCTGGGCCAGCCCTGGATTGCCCGGGGGCTGGCGGGGATGAGCCCCGGGGGCGATCCCCCGATCCCGGCCAGAGCATCCCTGCTACCAGCGGCCAGGCCGCGGGTCCAGCTCCCTGGCACTGCCCCTGTCCCCAACCAAGGGATGGCACCCGGCCGGGCCCCGCGCCCTGCCCGGCTCTGCCATGCGTCACCCACACACCGCCCTTGTTTGAACTGCCGGGGGATGTTTGCGAGCAGGATGCGGGACGCCGGGATGTGGGAACAGCCTGCAGCCGGGGGCCGGCGGTGCCATCAGATAGCGGGGAGGGTGCCCAGCCCTCGGGCCAGGCCGTGACGCAAGGCTTCGTCACTGTGTCCCTCCGGGAGGAAGGGGCAGCTCCCGCAGCAGCATCCCCCGCGGCCCCTGCCCCAGGCGGGTCCCTGCAGCCCCGGCCCCGGAAGGCTGCTGCTGGCACGGAGCCGCAGAGCTGAGCTCCTGGCCCCAGCAGCTGGAGCCCATCGGCAAGGTCTGGCACAGCCTTCTCTGCCGTGGTCCTTGCTCCTTGCCCCGGGGTGTCCTGTGCACCTGTGGGAGGCAGCCGGAGCCCTCCACGTTCCTGCTGCCACCACGCTGCTCTGGAGCGTCACTTTGCTGGATCCTGACGGACCAAAGCGGCTTTGAAAGATCACCCTGCTGCCTGTCCCATGGCTTCTGCAAAGCTGCCAGCTCCTGCGTCTGCCAGCTCTGACCAATGCCTGGCTCTCCTTCCCCAAAACCCTTGGGAGAGGCCCGTGGGAAGGAGAGGAGCTGCCCTTGACACCCTGGTGCTCACCAGCATGAGTGCGAC
Organism: Callaeas wilsoni; assembly: GCA_013398955.1. Taxonomy (NCBI): domain Eukaryota; kingdom Metazoa; phylum Chordata; class Aves; order Passeriformes; family Callaeidae; genus Callaeas; species Callaeas wilsoni. The sequence continues at coordinate 15,318 of VWPU01003140.1, forward strand.
CCAGGAGGCAGCTACCTGCAGAGGATCCAGACCCAGGGCTGAGCCCTGCCTCCCCCCACATGGAGGAGCCTGCTGCCAGGCTCAAGCCATGGACACCCCAGGGATCTCCCACGGGACCTGCTCTGTGGCAGCATTTGCTGAAACACGCAGCCGGTGAATGCTGCTACACCCACAGGGAGCAGCTCCACGCCAGCGTGCAGAGGCAGGTCTGGCTTCTGCCCCGGGGAGGGAGGAGGAGCAGACCCCTCTCCTTCACCCACACAGAGGGATAGAGCTTCTGCTGCTTGCTAGGCACCCTCCGGGCTCCAAGGGGTAAAACCTGCTCGTGTCCAAACACAGCTGCTGCCTGCTATCAGTTCTGAAAGAAACAACCTGCCACACATCAGCTGCCCTGATCAATGGGGGAACCCTGCAAACACGGCAACTCCCCAGAAAACAGGACTCCACCCTTGATTTACGAAAAACTGTGAAAAAGCCCCCTCAAAAGAGCCTGAGGCTCCTCCACTACTCCTCAGTCAGATAAGGGATGCCGCAGCTCCCTGCCTGGATGGTTCAGATTGGATGCAACACAGCAAGTTTCCACAAGCCCCTGGCCATCCCGGGCTGGGGAAAAAGCATGAGCAGTCCCGCGGAGACACAGCTTCAAGTCTGAGCCTGAGCACCAGTAAACTCAATGCGGCTGTGCCAGGGGCTCGGCAGAGCTCCCTAAACTTTGGCACAGATGTGCAAGCTGTGGGAGAACATGGATGATTGCCTCTCGGAGGTTTGGACTCGCCCAGCTGGCTCTACCAGGAGGTAAAGAAGCTGCATTGTTTGAATATTAAACCCTTAAAATGCCCCCAGCAGCTTTACCCCAGCTCAGCATCGTAATTCAGCTACTGGGCTCCATCTGAGCCCACAGCGAGAGCTGGAGAACAGCCAGGTGAGCACCAGTGAAGCCCAAGGCTTCAGTGGCACCTCCGTGCTCCAAATACAGCTACTGCCAGCTTGTTCTGTGATTGCTCAAGTCAAACTCTTCAAGCCTGAGACCGCCACAGAGGAGTGGTGATTCCCTGTTTCTGAGGCTGGAGAATCACACATCTTCATGCTCTTAGTCTGGAGAAAGAGAGGCCCAGGGGGACCTTATCACTCTACAACAACCTGAAAGGAGGCTGTAGACAGGTGGGGGTTGGTTTCTTCTCCCAGGTAAGAAGCAACAGGATGAAAGCAAATGGCTTCAAGTGGCACCAAGGGAGGTTTAGATAGGATATGAGGGAAAATTTTGTCAATGAAAGGACAGTCAGGCATTGGATCAGGCTGTCCAGAAAGTGGTGGAGGCACCATCCCCGGAATGTTCAAAAAACACCTGTATGTGGCATTTGGGGACATGGTTTAGTGGTGAACACAGCAGCACCAGGCTAAAGGTTGGATTTGATGATCTTAGGCTGTTCCAACCTTAAGGATTCTATGCATCAGCTGCTGAGACAAAGCCAGGGACGCAGCCCCAGCTCCAGGGATGAGGGTCCTCTTCCCTGCCAGGACAGGACACAGCCGAGGGAAGCAAGCAGGACCTGAGGGGGCGAGTGAATCCACAGCTCCACTGACCACTGCCCAACCCACACTCGCTCACCACCTTTCTAAAAGCCACACAAGTGCCCTGGCCCTGCTCTGGCTCCCATGGGCAAGCGAGAGCTCTTATCCAAAATGCCTGAGAAAGGGCCCATCCCGGTCCCTCCCCACCCTTCCCAGTATGCCCAGCTGCTGGTTACTGCCCCCCTCTCAGCTAACTGAGAGACCCAAAATCCATCTGCTGCACCCACACCAGGCTGCTTCCAGCTCCCTTGGGTGGAACTAAGTGGTGGCGTTCATGTGGTGCTGAGACAAAGCACCCCTGATTCATTTATAATCCGGTGGCTGGGCCACAGTAGCCAGGAAAACAAATGAAAACGGCAGCACACGGACGCCGGGCACATACTTTTTATTCTGGGGATAAAAATTGCTTATACATTTGGCAGCAACTATTTTCATAAAAGACTTTTATAAAAAATGTAAAAATAAGCAAATATTTTCCATTATTAATATAGGAAAATGCTGCTGTGTGAATGGTTACTCTACAACTTACGAGATAAAATACCACCTTAAGGAGATATTATCTTTACAAGTAGTTAAAAAAAACAAAAAAAAAAAAGAGAAGAAAGGCAGAGGGCCATCGTATTAACAGGCCAGGCACGGAACCGGCTTCATTCCACAGAAAGCACTCATCTTGTAAAAGGTAGCCACATATATAAAAAGGCACTTGGTTATTTGGAGCTAACGAGCAAAAGCCCTTTGTTTTTTTTAGCACTGATGTAGCAACACTTCATCATTTGCAGTGAAACGTGTACCTGGAGAGACCCCCAGGAGGCTGCAGGCCCCTCCCTGGGGGTCTGAGCCAGCTGCAGCTGAATTCAGCGGCCACGCTGCAGCGAGCGCGCCGGGCAGCGCCGTGCAAAGCACGAACTTCACACAGAATTAAAAACTTCAGCCCAAATCGGTGGCCCCGGGAACCAGCTCCTCCTGAGGCCCTGCCTTCATGTACCATTGAGTGGAATTTGAAACAAAAAGAAAAGCAACTTTGACTCTTGATTAGAATGGAGAGAAACACCAGAGACAATACTGTACATGGTAGGGTGTTGATGGCCTGCTCGGAGGGGAGCGGCCTTCAGTCCTTTGGCAGCAGCCGGCAGCCCCGAGCTCTTTGGAAGACGTGTCTGCAGCATTCCCCTGAAGAGGTAGGAGCAAACCATCCCCACCAATGTTCACCTCGGCTGCTGGCTGGTCTGGAGCCCTTCAGAGAAGCGCTGCTCTTGCGGACAAAGCGGAAAGAGCGGCTGTTTGTCTGAGGTCAGCGGCAGCCGGCTCCCACAACTCCAAAACCATCGGGGGAGCGGCAGTACGAGCGGCCCTGCTGTCCCACCGGGCACGAGGGGCACCTCGGCTGGGAAACCTCGACACAGGCTGACGCTGAGGGCAGAGGACAGCCCCAAACCTGTGAACCAAACTGCAGGAGGCGATGCTTTCGGAGCTATTTGGTCTGCTGCACAGCCCAGCTCGTGGCTGCCGGCACGCCGCTCCTGCTGCTGGAAGCCTGCTCGGCAGTCAGTGCTGCAGCCTCCGTGCGCTGGGAGGGGAAGACAAGGCAGCTCTGACCCAGGGCTGAGGCAAAGGGACGCTTTTCAAAGGGCTGGATGTCGTTCCTGACGCAGAAGGACACACACCGCAAACACGTTACCACATGTTTGACACTTCTTGATAATACCATAAAGAGGCAGCATATGGTATCTGGAGGACAGGACGCACAGCCGCCCTTGGATGGAGGGGAGGGGACTACTGTGCAAGAACGCTGGGAGCTCGTGTCACCAGTTTTTGAAACACTCCTGCTCATCCCAAAAGGCCTGTATCAGTTGCAGTGCATCTCCTCTGGCGTGGGAGCCCACGAAGGCAGTCATGGACACTCCTGGCAGGATGGGGCACAGGGAGGGTAGTGTGTCAAAATGGTCAGGGTGTCTCAGGGAAGAGACACGCAACACTGGAGAGATGCGCCCATGGGCCACCGCGGCGGGAAGACCACCTCAGACCAGCGTTTTCGGGAGGGAAAATAACAAAACAAACAACCTAAAAAGACTATATGTATATATAACCTCATAATACCCGGGGAGCAGGCAGTGAGAACACTAAGGGGTGTTAGTGGGTCTCTATAAGACAAAGAGTCCTGAAGAGGAAAGGGTGAAGCTGCGTGACACGAGGTGTCACTTGACCTGCAGGTGTTTTGGGAGGTCTGGCTCGCTTGCTGAGCAAGAGCGGACGAGGGAAGGAGGGGGTCTAGGAATGTGGGTGCAGCTCTGAGCTGTGTCAAGACAAGGCAACTTGAACTCGAGGAGAACTAGTAGAAGGTGCTTCAGAGAGAGGTTACGTGGGTAACAGGAGGAGTAACAAAATAAGGATACAAAGCTGGTTTGGGCTAAGTTTCTGGAGAAATGACCACAAGATGTATTAAGCTGAAGAGCTGTCTCCCCAAAGCAACGGTGGAACATGTTTAAAAGCAGACTGGAGAGTCCAGTGCAGGCAGCAGTCATGTCCAAGGTGCGTGGGAGTCGGTTAGAAGTGACCCAGCTGGTCTTCTCCATCACCAGCTTCTACAGTTCTCTGTTTAGCATAAAAGCGTACAAGCCTACAGCGACCACAGTCCCTCCAACGAAAGAACATCCTGGGCTCATTAAGACTCTTGGATACTAAAATGGTTCTTCATTTCCATCCTGGAAGACCTTCATGAGTTCTGGAGTCCGCTTTAGTCGGGCTGCACCGTGGGCAGCCTTCAGGCGTACACCTGCATGTTGTTCCGCTGCTGCTCCGTCATGTGAGCGGCCGCTGGCCCGCGCTGGTTGTTACTGGGACTGGTTGCCACGTCAGACCAGTCAGAGGCAGAGTGTGGGGAAGAGCTTGACCACTGGTCCGGAGACTCGGGCGACGGAGTCAGGTACGGGTGCTCCCCTTGTAAGTGCCGGTTGTGGCTAGGAGTCCGTTCTGTGGCCGAGGAGTAGCAGCTGTGCTGGGAGGGAGGCGTGGGGTACTTCCCCATCGAGCTCTGGAACTGGTGGTAGGCCGGGAGGACCGTCTGAGCCACCTGCCCGTCCTGCTGAGGGATGGCAGCCATGGAGAACGAGGCGCTGGGCAGCTGGGCTAGATCTGGGATCTGGTACATGGAGCTGAGAGGGCCAGCCATGTTCTGAGCGCAGTTGGACTGGGCCTGCTGCGGCAGTGCTTGCTGGTTTATGCTGCCCTTGGGAACCAGCTGGAAAGTCATGATGGGGGGCAAAGACTCCCTGGACACCCCCAGGTGCTTCGTGTCTGCTTGAACCAAGCCGCTCTGCTGAGAAACGCTGGGGTGGGAATGCATCACCTGGGGCACCATGCCAAACATCTCGTTGTACTGGGACTCGTTCACCTCCATGCGGTTCATCCACTCGCTGGAGACGTTGCCTGGCCGCAGCCTGCCAAGCCCACTGTTGGGAGGGGTGGTTCTGTGCTGCGAGAGCAGCTGGCTGACAGACGGGAGCACCGTGCTGGACCCACGTCCCAAGGGCTGCATCTCGTGCAGGTTGGAGAAGGACATGGTGTGCGCAGCCTGCACCGACGGAGCGGCCAGCAGCGAGCTGGGCGACGAGTGCAGCACCCCCGGTGACGGCATCACAGGAGAAGAGGTCGGTTCAGATGCAAAAGCATGGGGCGATTCCAGGGAATCCACCGGTGACAGGGTCACTGAGCTCTCCGAAAACTGCCCTTTGCCCTCGCTGAGGGACTTCTTCCTTCTCCTCTTTGCATCTTTGGTGAGGCTGGCGGGCATGCCTTTGGCATTCGGTTTCCGTGACTTCTTGCTTAGTGAAGCGTGTTTCAGGTTGAGGAAGGACCTGTTGGGGCCACAGATGACTGGGGAGAGGGCAGAGTTCAGCATGGCCCCGGGGTGCCCGGCAGGGCTGTGGGCCACGTTGTACTCGTTGAGGAGCTGCACGATGTCGTGGTGCATCCGGTCCTGGGCCACGTCCCGGGGCAGCCGGTCCATGTGGTCCGTGATGTCTCGGTTGGCAAAATGGTCCAGCAAGATCTTTGCAGCTTCGAAACTGCCTTCCCGAGCAGCAAGGAAGAGTGGAGTCTCCTCCTGGAAACACAGAGGGTAAATACTTTAGCACCTTCAGTGTGGGGGGACTGACCTACAACTCGTAATCCCTTATGGTGTGGCAGCCTGGGAAGCACTGTATAATGCAGTGTCACATTAACAGTCTCCAAGAGCCATCCACCCTGAGAGGTGCCCACTGAAAAAGGCAGATTGCAGATGATTTCATACACAGCAGTGGAGCACAGGCTGAACTATCCCACCAGGAAGGGCACTATTGTGCCCTGGATCCTTGGAGGAACCACGAAAGCACCTGGTGCCCTTCTCCTAATGTCCCCTATGAGGGAAAGGTACAAAAGGCTGAAACAGCCCAGTAAGGAACTACAGCTAGTTGGCAGCTCTAAAATCCACTTAGCAATACATGATAATCCAAAAAAGAAACTTTAGGCAGAGGAGAGCAATCAAGGACTAAGACACAGCAAAAACTAACAGTGAAGCTACAGAACATCTGCACAGCGCAGACAGTCTGTCAAACAGAGGGGCTTGTCCCCCATATCCACCCTGCACTGAGATCCCCGGAAACGTGACAGGACACCACTGCTGCTGTGCTGCCAGATATTTCTGTGTCTGCTAACTGGAATCCAGCTGTTTGACACCAGCAGCACTTCACCTGCTGCTCTCACACACCACTGACTGTGGTAATTGCATTCCTTCCCTGCAAGGAAAGCAGGGCAGTATTGATGCCCAGCACTTGGCCAAACAAGGAAGAGAACTGCTCTCCCATATCAGAAACCCTGTAAGACATCCAGACTTGGGGAGAGTTCCAGTCACAGTCTGGGTTTGGAAGACCTGCACTGAGCACCCAGTTAAGAAAATCTGAACTTAGTTCACTACCAACAGCGAAGAGATGCTTTGAGTTAGGAAGCACAGGCTTGCTGAGCACCCCCACACTGTACCTTGTTATCCTGCATGTCTCTGTTGGCTCCATTTTTCAGCAGTACTAGTGTTGCTTCCACATTGTTGACAGCAGCAGCCCAGTGAAGAGCAGATTTACCTGCAGGGAAACCCAACAACTTCAGTAACAAACCAAGGAGCTGTTGTGCTTCTCCTCCAGGATGGTTTAACCAGGCCACTGTGCAGCGGTTTATTGCCACTGGAGGACTTTGCAGGAGAGCCCAGTGTGTGATTTAGCTACAGAATTCATGAGCAGCCCCCAGTCTGGGAGAGCAGAACCCACCCTGCCCCGCTCCCAGCATGGCAAGCACTTGCGCAGCCCGGCACATCGTGTTCACATTACCGTGGTCATCCACGGCGTTCACATCAGCCTGGCAATTAATGAGCTCGGCCACCATCCCTTCCACAGCCAGACGTGCAGCCAGAATTAACGGGGTCGTCCCATCATTCATCCGAGCATCCAAGTCTGTCACTCTGTTACGGATCAGGATCTGGACAACAGGGGAACACGGATTTTTTTCAATACCGCTACAGACCAAAACTGAGGATTTGGCAGAATCTCAAGAGAAATTTTACAATAACAAAGCAGCCTGAATACTGAAATGCAAGGACCCAGAAAACAGGTGACAGGGGCAAACAGACCATATAAATACATGCCAGATTTATGCACGCTGAGTTCCTCAAGCTATGAATACCCGAGAAAACTGGATGTAAAATAGCTCTGCCTGGCCACCACACTCTGGAAGGCACGAGAGCAGGGCTGCGAGTGAACAGAGCCCAGCTTGGGCAGGCTCATATACACACAGAGCCCAGAGTTCTCCAGTGGCCATACCTGGAAGACTCCCTGGGCGTCGGCAGCCACGGCTGCGTGCAGGGGCGTCCGTCCCATGTTGTCCCGAGCATTGGCATCCGCCCCGGCATCCAGGAGCCGCTTGGCAGCGTCGGCTCTGGAGTAACGGGCTGCCAGGTGCAGAGCCATCTCCCCGGTGCGGTCTGTCTGTGCCTGCAGGTTGGCCCCCTGGTAGATCAAATCCGTGATTATGTTTGCTGAGGAGTCTTCCCCGTCCTCGTCATCCTCGCTGATGTCGGAGCCGCCCGCACGCAGAGACGCCAACATCAGCGGAGTGCATCCATCTGCAGTGGGGGAGATGGGGATACAGTAACCTGGCAGTGAAGCAAAGGCATGCAAACCTTCCTACAACCCCTCTCCCTTGAGCTACAGACAATCTCTCCAGTTGCTTTAACTCAGACCTCTTCTTAGAGCCCAACAGTTAGCAAGCTGTCCTCCTTCCAAGCAGGACAGGAGTACCTACTGCAAACCCAACTTAAGATATTAAGAACTTAAGATATTCCTCTAAAGACTAAAATCATCATAAACCAAAATATTTGCTGCTAAAGTGTAAAACTTCCACAAAAAGTAAAGGCTAGCTGAGAGAAGCAAGGGCTATAAAAATATAAGTCATCTGACAACTAAGTATAACTGTTCATACAGATGATCTAATCACACCCCTGGGGACAAGAAACAGTTGAAGGAAAAAATTTTGAACAACTATCCACTGATTGTTGGTGACATTGGCGAAATTCACTTCAGACATTAACCTGAAGTGAAATACAGACAAAAGCCTTCATATTCACAGCAAGGTTATCATAAGAAGGAGCCTGAAGTTGTGACAGTCAAGCACTCAAAGCTGACAAATGCTCCAGGACGAATACTCTCACACAGTCCGAGTACTTTGGGAGATACTGGTCTTACCCTCCTCAAGCCTCCAGTGATGGGCTCACACTGATGGGATGCCCACAAAGGCTAAAGTCACACTCATCCAACCAGGATCCCTGCATTGTCAGTGGAAGGAGAAAGGCTCCTCCAAACCTCTAATTTAACTTAGCTCCCTCAGATGAATCTCCCTCTCTGCTACTCAGAGAGGACAGTGCAGGAAGACCACCTCATGCTGCTGATTTTTCACCCTTGTTAATACCCTCCTTGATGCAAGATAACTAAGATTTAAAACATCTCCACATATTTTCAGCAACCCCTAAAAATGCCGAGTGCTTCAGTTACAGCAGCCTCTGAACATTTTGTGATATTCACTAAAAGCGCTAGACTGCAGCTGTAGACACTGATGCTTCCTTACTGATTTTACTGCTTTACTGCACACCCTTCAGGCACCTGGAAGGCAAGAGGGGCTGAGATGGCAGCAGAAGGGCACCACGCTCTGCCAGGGCTGAGATGGCAGCCGGAGGGAACCACGCTCTGCCAGGGCTGAGATGGCAGCCGGAGGGAACCACGCTCTGCCAGGGCTGAGATGGCAGCCGGAGGGAACCACGCTCTGCCAGGGCTGAGATGGCAGCAGGAGGGAACCACGCTCTGCCAATCGCTCCACTGGAGCCCACTAGCAGAAATACAGGACAATCTTTTCAGCAAGTGCCTGATTTATCCAGTGGGCAGGCAGGGGACAAACAACAGCTCCTCTGCCTGCACAGCTCTCAGTCAGTGCACTGCACAAAGCCACACTGGGCTTCTGTGCACATAAACAAGGTGCTATCTCCTGTTGAAATAACACACAGAGCTCTAACGCCCTGCTCCCATTCCCCAGCTCCTGATCACTGAGCCTTCCTGGCTCTCTGCTCTAGGGCAGCTCCAAAACTCTCTGCAGATCTAGGGCTCCAGCCGGGGCGCAGCGAGGAGCAGGCTCTGCCCAGGCTCTGCCCAGGCTCCAGCAGCGTGCCCGCTCCTCCTAGTGGCTCGCCACCCAGGACACACAGCCTTCCGCCCGGCTCCTTTCCCAGGGTGTGCTGGACGGCAGCAGAGTGCTGGGCACGGGTTCAGTTCCGAGATCCAGTCCTGCCTACAGACCCTCTCTCCTGCTCCCCCAAAGCTATACCTCCTTTTGTGCTTCTCCCTCCCACTGCTGGCTCTGCTCCCTTGTCCCAGATGAACACTCCTCAGTATTCCAGTCAGGCTGTGGTCTCCTCCGTACTGCCACAACACAAAGAGCACAGAGACAGAGCACAGAAAGGAGCTTTCCTTTCCTCCAGCACCACGGCTCTGGGAAAAACCACTCTCAGGACAGGTCTGGCTTGCTCAGTCACTGGATGATCGCGCCTAGCTGCTCCACAGGGACACAGCTATAGCGCAGCGTTAAATCTTGGAATAATTAGCTGCCACCCTCCACAAAGTTTCTCAGGTACGTGCAGCTCTTTTCAGAGCCTTGCAAGTTGGCCACACACGGTTGGTTTTATGAGACTAGCAAAAGCACATCCAGCTAGACAGTCACAATTAAGTGCTTGATGGACTACTAGAGAAAAAAAAAGCTGTGGACACAATGTCTTTTTTCCTCCTTCCAGCTTGTTCTCTCAAAGAGCTGGAAGAGAACCCAAAAGCATCCAGCTGGAGGCAGACACCCAGCATGGAAAATTCCAGTCTAAACCACTGAAGTTTTAGTAACTGAAAAAAAAGGGGCATATAATAGGGCCAGTTCATCAATTTTAATTATAGGTGGTGTTACCAGTTATGCCTATAATTGCATTACCCTGGTTACACACTCACAATAACCCCAGTGAAAAGAATGTCCTCACTGCTCTGGGGGACACAGCAAAAGAACAGCATGGGGAGACAAAGGTGGTGGCAGCACTTTATAAAAACTTCTGTGTGCTGTCTTTCAGTAGGACAGCCCCTGAGTGCATGTAAAATGCAGAGTGAGGTAGTGAAGTCAAGTTCACCAGACAGGTACACCTGAAGGTCAGGCACAACGTACTGAAAGCTGGGATGTAAGGAACCCACAGGCAAAATCTGTAGGCAGCGCTTCTGGAGGACACTGCAGCTCTTGGATCCCCCTAAATTTGAGAGGCTACAGAAGGCAGCGGGGTAAGAGAGGGAACAAACCCTTGGTACGCTGAGGTGTTTCCCCTCTCTCTAGGACAGATCTCCACTGTTCAACCTGCACCTGCAGCCAGGATCTAACTCACCCAGCTTCAGATGGCTCCAGCCCAGACAGCTGCACTCAAGTCAGTCAGCCTGAACACCCTCTGAATTGATTAGGGGCAGCAAAGCATTACTGGGGTGTGAACCATGCAGTTTTCAGACTTCTTGGGACAGAGGGGAGCTACCTCTCAGAAGGGCCCATTTTTTCCATCTGCCTGCAGAAGTGAGGGTGGCCAGGGCAGGGAAACCGCCACACTGACTGTGAGGAACCCTACCCCTCCTTACCAACCCATTATTCCAACACCTCTCAGATTTTTAAAATTACTTCTGCCCCTGACAACTGCTTGCTTCTGATGCCACAGAGAGAAATAACTTAGAGCAGCTTGCTGCAAGCTTCACAATTGTATGTGGATGGCAGGAAAACAACTCACAAGTCAGTATTATTTCATTGCTGTTGGTGGACAAAGCAATGAAATAACATTGGGTGAACATGAAAATAAGCAGTCTGGAGTCTTAAGAACATTACTGCCTGCACTTGGAAAGCTTTTACCCTGCCACACAACCAGAAGTTTCAATAGGGGAAATAAAGAAAAGCTTAAATTTGGCAGAAACTGATGGTTTATGTTCTCACACTCGTTACACAAAATTCTCTCCTTCCCTTTGCATTTAGGAGAGCTAACGGGTCAATGAGCAGAAAAGACAATGGAAAGCAACTGAGAGAATGGGTCCAGTCATCCTTAAATTGCATGGAAATATTCCCACAAAACTCAGTAAAAAAAAGAATTGCAGCAATATCATCAGCATCACCTCTCTGCATGTGAAAAAGAGCCATGTTTGCAGCTTTTCCAGCCAGAATAAAGTTCTTGGTCAACTGTCTCCTCTCAGAACCCAGAGATCAGTTATTACCAGATGACCCACCCAGTCCCTTACCAGCTTATACAGCTTTAGCACTACACTCATAAAATACAGGAGAGTTTTTCCAGGGCATCTAGTCATTTGGGACTGAGAAAGAGCAAACCTGTCTGCATGTTAAAGAAACTTTCCAAGCCCACAGTTCTGTTGTGAATTCAATGAGTTGATCATCATAAGATGAAGATATAAATCAGGGAATAAAAAAATCCATGAACAATCTTGCTGCACTGCTGCTCTGTTCAGGACAGACACCTCACACACTGCTAATGAGGGTAGACTGTCTGCCAAAAAGTCACCTTATTCAGGAAAAGGCCATCCTTGCTCCCGTAACTGGTAACAAACACCTCAGGTATAAAATCTGCTAAGTTGGTCCTTAGAAAAATCTGGCATAGATCTCTGCAGTGATCCAACTGGACAAACTGTGGGTTATTTCCAGCACAATTATGCATTCAGAATTTCTGACAATATTGCTTAGGCACATGCTGTTATAAATGAGATTCTACAGGTGTTTGCTAAGTGAACTCTTCTTCTCCTGGTTACGTGATATTCCATGTGCTACAGACCACGGTTTAACCTTTCCAGTTAAACTCTCTTCTGGAGCGCACACTCTGCTTTCCTTGAGCACCATAACATCTCTGCTGGTTCCTGCATACTCCATTTAGTTTGTAACACCAGCAGCCCCAGCCACTGGAGACGGGGGAGGGTTGGTGGGTGGCTGGCAGGACACGCAGACGCTCTGAGTACTGACCTGGCCCTCTGACATTAACATCCAGAACATCCACTTCTTGATCTGCCTGAGGGGGCGTGAGGGCGAGCGAGGTGCTCCCGCAGACGTCTGCTGCCTCCAGGTGCTGCTGTGTCCACTGGCGCTGGTCGATCTGCTCGTCCCCTCCGGGCAGCAAGGCCTGGTCCTCAGCCTGAGCACAGCAAACAAGCACTTGCTTCAAAATACCCATCAAGTGGCCAAAGACACTGACAGTTCTCGGGGTGTTCTTAGTTTTGGTGGGGATTTTGTCATGTTTTGGTTTTCTGTTTGTTTTCTCGTTGTTTTAGGGGAGTTTGTTTCCTTTTAAGCTAATGGTGGTCTCTATTTACTTCTGCTTGGCATTCTCAGCTCTCACACTTCCACCATACACTCTCAGGCCTAAACTGCCAGACATGACATGAACCTTCTCGTCCCTTTTGCTGCAGTAGGGTGGGGACACTGAAACAGAAGGTACAGGCTTTCTCTACTTTCTCCACCGGCCTGTGGTGGCAGTGTCAACCTGCGGATTTGCTCCTCAGATACCATTAATAACACATTACAAATCCCTAGGCCAAGGGAGGCTTTGAGCAAGGGAAGTTAGTGCAGATGGTTGTCTCACTAGCAGTTTCAGATGGTGTTTAAGTGTGGGAGCTCCTTACCTTAGCTCTCTTTGGCTGAGGTCCACCATCACCTGCCCAGTGCTCAGTCGTCCCGGGATCAGCCAGGTTACCCTCTGGTATCTGCACTGACAGATTTCTGACAAACAAGGAGAACGTATCACTTTGCAGGCTGAGCAAACTGCTACTCACACTATCCTGCAGAGACTAACAAAGGGCTGCTTGTAAGTTTGGCAGCTTGCAAACAGAGGAACCAAGAAATTACAAATTTCAGGCAGCCACTGTGACATTAAATGCACTTGGAACTGCAAAGTTGTTTAATTCAGTGGAAAGCCAAAACAGCATAAAACTTTTGAAACTTTCCATTATTTCTGAGTCACATTTTTGATATATTGAGCTAGAGATACTAGAAGTGTGTTGTCATTACCAACCTAAAAATGTTTCACCTATTCCAGGAGAAAATTAGGCAAATTAGTGCCTGGCTGCTGATCTATACTGCTCAGTGTCAGAAAACCAAACAAAACCAGGAGATCAGATTCATTGCTGGCATTTTATCCATTACAGTTAATTAAAATTCTTCTGTCCAAATCAGATGTTTTTAAATTTAGAAGAATAGCCTAAGAAGTTCTAGCTTAAAGGGAAGCTTTCTCTACTGAGTTAAGTGCCTTTGATGAAACATGCATCAGCCCCATTCTCAAAATCCTCTAAGCCACTAACAAACAGAATGTCAGTGGCCTAAATGCAAACTTACTTGAGTCCAACAGCATCTTCCCCAACGGGCTCTCTGCGTTTATGGTTGCTGGGATCCCTGCGCAGGATAAAGCCCTCTGGGAGCCACAGAGAACCGTGTTTGCGCTTACGCTTCGCCATCATCACACCCAAGAGAAGGATGAGCAGGATGATCAAAGCTGCCACAGCGAGCAGGTAAAGCAGCTGGGTCTTTGGTGGTAACAAGGGCTCACCTAAAAATTCCGGTTAAAATACAGTGTGATTAACGAAGGGGAGACAACAATCTTCATCCTGCAGACTCTTTTCTCAGCACGCTCCTTCCCACAGAGAGCACGCTGTCTCTACACGGAGTTTAGGCTCCACTGAGACTGTTGTAAGTACATATCACTTCTTTTTGACTTCCCTCGGTCTGGATTCTCAAAGCATTTTTTAGAGTACATGGCTGCTGAACCAAAGATCTTGCTCCTTCCTCCAGCCACCCTCACTGGGCATAGAGAGAGGTGATATACAGAACGATACAAGCATGACTCAACTAGGAAAAGCAATGACACCAATCTAGTACGAGTTTGCAGCTGAGCCTCAAGGCTGAGGGAGAGGGAACAGAAATCTAAGAGATGACATTGCCAGAGGAGAAAACATCTGGTAGACTGGACTGTGGAATGCCTCCCAGCCTTTCTCTCGAAAATGCACCTTTTCCATTGAATTCATGGCTTAAAGCACAAGAATGGTGCTTGAATTTAGTGCAGAGATCACTACTGCAGTGCTGTAGCATGAAAGATTACTGATTCTACAAGTATTAAAATGACTGGGCTCTAAATTAAATGTCCTGCGTTACTAACCAGACATCCCCTCTGTGCACTTTGCACAAACATACTCCTACAACTGGGGACGAACAAGTTAGCTCCCAGAAACCATACTGAACAGCAAGACACAAGAAAATGTTGACCAATAATTGCAGTATTTTGCAAGCCCAAGTTTGATGACTGCCTCCCTCAAGAAGCAATTTTTCCTCTGCAATTACTCACTTTGGACAGACACGAAAGGATAGGGCAACATGCCCTTGATGGCCTGAGCAGCTAAGAGAGCTGCAGCAGCTTCTGTGTTGTGAAAGCATTGCTCTGAATCCTCTGCACACTGGCGGTTGTCGATCTCCAGGAACACCTTGGTGCTGCAGAGACACGGTAAGAGGGCACAGAAGTCAGTGACAGAAACTTATGCCAAAGCACTAGGTTAAACTGCAGCAGCATTTTACGTTAATCTTTCTACCCCAACGCTGAACTTGCAGTAGTGTTACATTTTCCCATTTAAAAAACGGACCACAGCCCTAGAAAGTCCAGAATGCCCCACACAACTACAAGCAAGAGTTACCAGCACAACAAGGCCAGAGGGAGACAGTGATCCACTCACCCAATGACCTCTTGCTCCAGTTCTCTGTGCTTGCGAACGACCACGAGCGACCGACGGCTCCGCGCCGCCGACTTCTCCCCGTAGTACGGGAACACCATGGGGTTTCCCTGGGAGTCCAGCTTAATCCTCAGATTGGTGTGCAGGAGCGTGCCCAGAGTGCGCAGGAAGCTGCGGACATCCCCCAGCAGCTCGTCAGGGGGCATGAGCACCACGATGATCAGGGTGCCCTCTGCCAGCTTCTCGGCTTTGTCCCCGGCGCAGTCCAGGCCGTCCCAGCCGCACTCCTCGCTGTTGCAGCCCTGGTCACAGCGCCCGTCTGCGTAGTGATCTGCACAGTACTTGTCGTACCTGGAGCAGCGAGAGGGGCACGGGCAGCGCACAGCACCGACACACTCTGTGCAGTCTAGGGGCCCGGGTCTTACACTCCTCATCACCACTCCAGGTAAAATAACACCCATCATCAGGATACAAGGAGAAGAAATACGACCCCAGGATAAGCGTGCAGCCTGAGAGGGTGAAAATAGGAAGCACAGAACACCCCAAGAACCTGTGACTTAATTCTGGCAACAGTGTAAGAGAACTGCTTATTCTCTTTACTAAGGTATCTAACACTCGCCTCACCACGGGAGAACCATCACTGCAAAGCTGCAGCATTTGTCAGAAATAACTGAAGAGAAAGAAGTGCCACTACAAACAAGCTACAAAACACGTTCAGAGGCAGCAAACACAGCTGGGATTAAAATACAGGTATTGCTGGTATGGAGCAAAATTCAGGATAGTGGGCAGTACTGCTGAAATCTAGTACAAGGTGAAATGCCTCCTATTTCCATTTCCAGGGAAAGCAGGGCACATCCATCGAGCAGGTTAACACATTACCACTGTTCAGGTTATCGACTTAGCGCACAGCACACAAATGCCAAAAATAGACAAGAAGTACACAAAGCAGCAGAAACTCCTTGATGCCAAGCTTTCAGCAAGGACAGCAAGAGAAACAATGGAAGAGAAGGGAGCAGCAGGCAGGAGCTATGTTAGTCACACAGAGAAAATGTTCTCAGCATCGAGCCTTACTTGCATGTCCTGCTATTTTGCTGACACTCAAAGTTGTCAAACAGGCACTCGGGCGTGTTGCAGAACTCGTCACACTGTCCATTGAAAAGCATCCAGCAGCGCAGCGAGGAGGAGCAGTTGGCCCAAGGATCCTCCATTGTCAGGGAGCAGTCGCCTCCATCCCACTGGCACGCATGAGTGTTGCAGTCTTCATCACAATAGCCATCCCTGGCTTTTTCTGCACACTGGGAATCCAAACATCCTCGGGGCTCCGGGCTGAAAGTCACGGGCTGTTCACAGTGGCTGCCCTGGGTGTGAACAGGGCACTGGCAGTAATAGTAAGGAGGCTGAGAATGAGGGTGGCAGCTGCCCCCATTCTGGCAGGGGGCACTGGCACAGCCCGGGTTTGTCTGGCATTCCTCTCCCACAGACAGCTTGGGGCAATAGCAGCGTGGACCAGAAGACGTTTGGATGCACTGCTCCCCCTTCTTGCATTTCACTTGTCCACAAGTACTGTGGCTGCTGAACTCACATTTTGCTCCGGAATAACCCTACGGGGTGGGAAAAAGAGGCAAAACAATCAGTGTCACAAACCTATTCAACACTCCGAGGGCTGGAGGCAAGGTGTCACGTGCAAATTCTTTCTCCCCCGTAATTCCCCTAGCTTCATTGCAGGAGCCTTGACTTTCCAGACCTAGCCTCATGGATAAACTAGGAAATCACAAGGCTCTGTTACATTTTAAAAACAGCCTAGAAGAGCCACAAACAAGGGGAATCTTGCAGTAAGCACAGAAAACACAGGACTGCAAAAAAAAAAAAGTTAGAATTTAATGCTAGGTTTAAGACAAAAAAGCCAGCTATGATACTCCAAGACCACACTTGTTTGGGGTAACAACAGGCAGCATCACTCTCCTAGGGCACCTGGGAGCCCTGGGTTTCCCTGCTAAGGAGATGAACTAAGGGATGTGGATAAAGAGTGTCGAATCTTCACCTACAGTGAACCAGTGAGAGTCCGGGCAGAGAACCCAGAGCTGGGGCAGGCAGTGCAGGGTGGGGACACGGTGCTTACCGGAGGACACTGGCAGATGAAGCCATCGGGCATGTTGCTGGCGACAGCGCAGGTACCGCCGTTCTGGCAAGGCTTCCGGGGACACACGTCGATCACACTCTCACAGTGACGGCCTGAGATGGAGGCACAGGGAGAGGAGAGCAGAGAAACACGTGTGTGACCACTCCAAGAAGCCATCACAACGCGAAACACTCCTGTGAATAACCAGCGAGCTGAGCGCTCCAGTGAGACTCTCCCCTGCAGAAAGGGAGGGAGCGTCTCTTCGGATAACGTGTGGTGCCTACGTAGCTGCCCAAGCAGTGAAAGAGGAAGGCAAGATGGCAGAATCCACAAGGTGTGTTTGGAGGCAGCTGACCCTGCCTGCCTCCTCGAGAGCACACACAACATGGCACAAAGGCAGGTTTTGCTGCTGTCATCTCCAAGTCAGCCAGGTGCAGAGGCTGAAAGTGGTGTACCACACCAGTCTGGGGGTTCCTAAGACTTCTTTACTCTGGGAGATGCTCAATGAGTGCAAGGGCAAATCACACTGTAACATGCATAAACAGCTCTCAGGACCAGAGGTGCCAAGCGTGAACAGGAGAACCAAGCAGAGTCTCCCAGACTGATCAGCCAGACAGAGGTCTTACTGCACTGACCAGCTTTGCAGCAGCTCCCAGAGTCAAACTGACACCAGACTTCTAAAAGATGGCGATGACCTAAGCACGACTTGGACCCCCCGGGAAAACATTCATAGAAGTCTCCACACATGTGCAGCCAAGCCTTTGCAGACAGGAGCAGACAGGGCAGGATGGCCCACAGAGTCCTGGCATCCTACCAGTCACAGACCACAGCAAAGCCACCCCCTCCCCTCCCAGGCAGAAGGGTCAATGTGGAATGTGCAGAAGACAGACAGCTAGAGGAAGAAGCACGCTCCCCTCTGTGCCTAACATTTCCAGTCAGACTTCATGTCTGAGACACAGCAGCTCCCCCACTCCTCCTGGGGTGCTGCACACCTGCACTCCCCACACCACAAGTGCCACCAACCCTTCCATGAGGGTCGGAAGCCACATGAGGCATAATTCATAACAGCAACCTTAACACACAGGCTTAAAATAAACCCATCTGATGGCCTGCACCAGTGTCCCACCAGCTCCACTTCCCTCACATCACTCTTTTAGGAACTTCTTTTGGCAGTCTAAGTAATGCATTCAAAAACTACTACATGAATTCTTCAAATGCATATCTTTGTGACTTCTTTGCATCTGAAACTCACAAATTTAGTGGAAAATCTCAGCATCTTTAAATTTTAAGAAAGAGTAAGAGTAAAAACTGCTGATAAAGCATGCGGGAAAGGTCACTGGTAAGCAGGGAAAGTGAAAGTTTTTAATGGAGGAAAACGGAATGCATAAGAAGTTAAACTGACATGGAAAATGGAAAGCTGAAAGTTAAGACGCATCTGGAGACTATTAGACCAAACTTAAGCCCAGTGGGAGGCAGAAAGCAGAACAGCAGCAATACTAACAAAGAGGAGATCTAGAGAGAGTGAGACGTAAGTCTGCACAGTGTGAAATTCTTGCAAAGTTGTGATTCAAAGTTGGATTGTGGAAGGGTCACCAAGCTAGGAATGTACAGCCTGTCTATGCATAGAATATTCCATCCTGACCCCATAACCAATGTGAGGAGGAAAGGCAGCGAGGAGTAGAAAAAGAGGCCAAAGGCAAATTATGATACCATGACACTGATTTATGGAGAAAATGCATATGGCTGCTTTGCGAAAGGAGAAGCCACGGAGAAGCTGACACATGAACTGTTACACTTTCAATATTAGGAATGTGAAATTATGAAGGCAAGAAAAGCACCGCAGGGAAAGATAAGTCCTGGAAGCCAAGTGTCTCAGGAGATTCCTTTGTCTGAGACAGCTCTGGAAGCCAAATTTCTTAGAAGGTTTAAAGGAAAGACTGGTTTGAAAATTGAAACATGTTGTAGGGAAACAAACAGACATTGTGAAGGGAAGTGGCTAGATAACACCGCTGCCAGGAAGGGAAAGAACCACCATTTCTGAAGACACTGCTATGAAACTGGAAGCGTGTTTACGGCTACTCACCAGTGAAAGCACTACGACAGATGCACCTGTAGTCATTCGTCAGCTGGACACAGTCCAGGCTCCCCCGAGGGTTGCAGGGATTGGAGAGGCACTCGTTGATGTCGCCCTCACAGCGCTCTCCTGCGAAGCCCTGAGGACAGAGGCAGCTGTAGCCCCCGATCTGGTCGATGCACTGCCCTCCGTTGAAGCAGCGGGGAACCCCCGAGTCTGAAACGCAGTCGTCCACATTCTCCTCGCAGAAACGGCCTGGCAACACGGAGAGAGGGACAGCTTGAGGACGCGGGGCCGTGGCTGCCCTTCCTACCCTGCTCATCTAGTCCTAAGGCCGTGGCACACACAGTCCCTGAAATGAGCAGGTAGAGACCCCAGCTCGAAACATTCCACACCCTCTGCAGACCGGCAGCTCCAGAGCAGGCTTGGGGTACCCGTGTTCTACATCCACGCTCTCCTCAACGCCAGGCCAAACTGGTATTATTCTTACTTAGTTTAAGGGCATAATTAAAAACACCAAACCAAACCAAGCCCAAACAAGATGCACTTAATTTAGCCCTGAGCCTGAACAGAGCCCGGGAGCCCCGTGCCGTCCTCGAAAGGCTGCGATCTGCCACCAGGCCCTGCACTTCAGGCAACCCTGGAACTGGCAAAGAGCATTTGGAGCAACAGCTTTAAAACAAGCAACAACGAGCCAACAGAAGAGCAGCTGTGATAAAACACTGATCCCTCCAGCCCGGCTTCTGGGGACCTCCAGCAAACCCCCAGCACCAGCCGGGGAGGACAATTTCTCCTCCTCCCTGCGGGACTGCCTTTCAAGGGACGAGGTCTGGTGCTCGTTCTGCCTTCACTGCACGATATAACAGACACAAGGGGACAGAGAGGAAGCTGGGCAAGTATTTTTGTCTGTTATTACTGCTCTTCCAACCAGAGCAAGTAAAATCACTCACCTAAACATGGAGGATGCTTATACTGGCATCAGTAAAGTATTAATTTCAAACTGGGCCAGGGACAAAAGCCTAAGTTTTACTATACTAAATAATTGTATCAAACCTCCTCCAACTCCTTTCATTTACGAAAAAAAAAAAAAATCTGTCACATCCAAAAAGGAATTAATCTCAACAAAGAAGGACTCAAGGATTAAAAGCAGTACACTCAGAACCTCTCAAAGAAGGATGGGGGATTTAGTGAAATACAGAAATTCTGGCAATGCAGACACTGGTACATAAATACACTCTTGGATGTAGAGACCTAAAAAGCAGGTTTGTTTCTGGCTTTGTTTTATTGCACTTTTTTTGCCTTTTTTTTTTTAAATAAATTGAAGAATATTATTAAGAACAATACACGAAGAATTGGCAGTGAAATGATTTACCATGAAATAAACACTTATCCAGAGTGGGGAGATGTGCTGAGAGGCACACTAAAGTGAATGTACTGGTAATATGCATGGGCAGGAGGCAAATATATTATTTTATAATTGCACTTAAATTTACTTTATGAACCAAGAATTTAGTTCTATCTGACATCTGAAGATTTCACCTACATTGAGATGACACTCTTCAGAAAGAAAAAGTTCAGAGGAATGTAAAATTTTTAACTGACTTGAGAAATAAGCTTAAAAAAAGAACATGAAGTGAGAAAGCATTTACTGATGGGTTAAAATGTTAAATTCTGAATATTTTCAAAGGTTCATAGGTCAGATATAACAGGGAAGGCTAGGTTTCAAGAAACATGACAATAAACAGGCTGTGGAATCACGCTTACTGAAAACTACCAATACAAACTGTGGACTAGTTTGTTGGTTTTTTTTCCTAAGGAGCTTTTAATAAAAGAGCTCAAATTTGCTGAAATAGTTTAAGGTCGCCTAGAGTCACTCAACTTCTTTTCCACAAAAGACTCCAGGACAGAAGACAATGAAGGGCAAAAATTTAAGCAAGTAAAGGACACTGGAAGCTATGCAAGAGCTAAGAAAGCTTCCTATTTATTTCACAGCACCTTAGCCAAAAAGAAACCTTGGATTTACTGTATCGAAGCAGATAGGTTTGGGAGAGACCTTAACAGCAGTCTCAGGCATCCACATTGCCAAAGACAGATCATACATTCCCAAGGGACACTGTCACAACCTATTCCTTTAAAAGAAAAAAATTTAAAGGGAGGGAAAAAAGCAGCATTTATTTTTAAAGGGAAAATATGTATCTCAAGGGATTCAGTGTACTTTGGGAAAATTCTTCAAAGAACATAATGCATTCCCTCTAAACTGTGTCCTGTGAAACCAGTAGTCAGAGAGGAAAATTCCCTCTTGTAACATTTGCTTAATGGCTGAGCTTCCTACCCCGAGTTCCTGGTGGGCAGGAGCACTTGAAATGATTGACGAGGTCGATACACGTCCCTCCGTTCTGGCAGGGCTGGAACTGGCACTCATCCACTTCATACTCGCAGTTGACACCCTGGTATCCAGCCACACACTGCCAGCAAAGAAGGAAGTGTGAATTCTCTTCCAACAGATACACTAGCAGGCACCTTAGAAAGGCTAGCACAGAGGAGAGGAGCCCTCAACGGGGCAGATTAGGACTGCCTTTGTAGCTGAACAACTGCAAGTGATTTCAAGGGCTGCACAGCCAGCAGCTTAAGCACACAACTCGACCGTGTGACACTCAACAGCACACTGCAAATTTGAATTTGAGTGATTTGACTGCTGCAAAACAGAGCAGATCAAATCCTGACACCCTCTAGCACTGAAACTGGCTTAGTAGTTTTGGCTTAAGGTTTACATGAAACTCATCCTTTCCCTCTGGGCGTGGGCTTCCAAGGTGTTCTGCCATTCTGGAAAGCTTAGGAAGGTTGATACACCATGATCTCATGGCCTACACTGCTCTCTGCATCAGCTTTAGGAAACAGAAGGCAGTGGGAAGCATTTCCCACCCTGAGAGGCAAGGGATACTTTGCCCATCCAACAGGGAAAATACAATATTCTTTTAATACATTTTACAAGTATTTTAATATAAACCCCACCTCAGGCAAAAAGCCTTTCCAGATAAGAACCCCCTCTCCAATGACACAAAGAGTTCAAATGCTCATCAACCACAGCTCCTTCCAATCACACCTCTTAACTGAGTCTTAGAAACCTCTCAGGAACACTGTTTCTGTTACAGCCAAAGTAAAAATTCCTTCCAGGTGCAGGTTGCTTTTGTCCCCCTCCCTCCTTTCAGGGTACTCCACCACTTGCATGTGTTTCTGATTTCTTCTGATTCCCCGTACCACCACGCCCTAAGCGTTTCGGCCTCTTCCCAGCAAGCCGCAGTTACCTCGCACTGGTATCCGCCCAGGTGATCCCGGCAGGTGGCTCCGTTCTGGCAGGGGCTGGAGTCGCACTCGTCCAGCTGCACCTCGCAGTAACTGCCCGTGTAACCCACCTGGCACTGGCAGTGGTGGGTGTTCCCCACGTTGAGGCAGTGCCCAGAGTGCTGGCACAGCTGGTCCACTGGCACTCCTGAAGCAGAGGTGAATCAAGGGAGCAAACACATTAAAACACGCTCGCTGGCAGGGCTGGTAGCTCAGCCAGGAATGAATACGGGTAGGCACAATAAATTGAAAAGCTGCAACGTAAAAACTGAAGAGTTACTCCTTAAATTACAGTGGATCAGAACCAAAACTGGCTTCCAAATGAAGTCGCTGCTCTGTCCTCCTTGGATCACTGGATTCAACACTGGCATGAAGTATTTGTACTCCTGTATTACTTTATCACTGGCTGATGAATACACATCTGAAGTACTACTGCTGCTCTACAAAGGCTCAATGTTTGTACCTCGAATGTCCCCAAAAAGTACGGGAGCTTGACACCTTTCTCCTTCCACACTGAATCTGCTTGTCCAGGTTTCCTGGACAAAAGTGGCATGACTGTCCATCTGGCTGGGCTACAAGCCACGTTCCTGGACAAAACTCACTTAAAACCAACATCTTTTACATATACATCACCTGAAGCAGAAAATTACTACTTTGAGGGGCCGTGGTATAACCTATAAGGCTAAGCAGTGCACTTAGCAATCCGTATTCTCTGCAAAAATACTTACCATGAGTGACAAGATGCCTTTCTTGTACAAGGACAACATGTCTTAAACCTGGCCTGCCTGGGATTTAGCAGAAAGGCATGAAGAGCTGGTGCATTTTCCAAAAAGGCAGCCCATGTAAAACAGCACTACTGGAACTCTGAGACCCCATAAAGTATTTAATTCTTCCTTTCTGATATTTTTGTGAGGGGGAGAATCAAGAAAGCCTTGACTCCCAAATACACCCTTGCAGAGAATATTTTTACTTGAGGAGTGACCGTCATCAACCACCTGGAAGCAGAGATCTCTGGGATGTCCACAGGTGCAGGGGGGAAGGAGATGCACGGGAAACGTTTTCATCTGAGCACAGAGGATGCTGATTTACCTCTCTGTGAAGCTGCCACTTGACACGAGACGCTGGGCACGTCGCAGTAGGCGCCAGTCCAGCCAGGTGGACAGACACAGCGAGTCTGGGCCAGAGTCTGGACACACGTGCCTTTGTTCTTACAGGGAGACTTGCTGCACAGATCCATAAGTGACTGCAGAGGAAAAAACCCACAGGAAATATGGCAAATGCAGTAGGAAACAGCACTCAGAGAACAAGCTCGAGATGCGAAGGAAGGGAGCTCTGTAACACTGGTTCCCTGTGGCACTGGAAAGAGCAGGACAGGACTTCCCAAGCCTAAACCAGGTACTTTACTGACAGTCTCATATGCCTAGGAAAGTGCAAGTGTATAGAGGAATAAACCCCAGATGGCAGCATTATTTCAAAATTCTCACACCTTGCCACGAAGGTGGATCTTCGGCTGGCTTAGTCTGAGAAAATCAGGTTTTATCTCAGAGTAGCTGTCTAGTTCCACGTGAGCAGGAGGCTTCCAGCTGTTCTCCCTCAGCCCCCCCATCTTCAGTGCTTTTGGAGGATGACAGACGTGTTCCACATTTTGATCCATACTTTTCCTTTCTATCACTAGCTCACCCTACCTGCTTTTGGCCTCATTTGCCACAGTGTGGTCTCTCTGACTTTTTGTCTTCCAAGATTCAACTGAAACCCCACAACAGTTTTATGAACTGAAGATGGGCTAAAGTACATTGCTTTTCTTGATTCCTCATATAAAAACAAAGAGTCTAAAACACAGTAAATCATCATATGAAAGTGAAGACCCAAAATAACTGTCTGATGTAATGTAAGCCAGCTGCTAACCATAATTTCATTTTTAAGCAATTCATCTTCAAATTAATACAGCTATTTGATTGATTTCCAGCTGACTTGAGGAAGGGTGAGGGTTTTAAAGCGAGTAGCACTGAATTTTGGCTGTAAAATGCAATTTCAATTGCAGAAAGTTCTGCTTTTCAGATGCAAACTGTCTCCTCACAAAGATTAAAGTAAAAAAAAATCTGTGCTTTCACAGGCAACCAAAAGGAAACTTGGAATTAAGTTTTATCACATGTAGTTGAGCGTGAAGAAGAAAAAACACCGAGCCTCTTGCTTCTGCATTTGTAATGAGTAGCTGACTGTTTTACATGCAAATTCTAAAACTTATGAATCATTGTCTGATTTTGTGCTGCTTATTTAGCTTTGCTAATTAGGTCAAGCCAGTTTACCACTAAGACAAGAACTACAGTGTAGCTGTAATCTATAAATCTCTCCAATACAGCTTTGAGAAGTACTTATAAATTTAGAAAGTTCTGGTTCCTTGTGTAAAACGGGTAATACATTACAATCAAGCTTCCCTGAACATAAAGCAGACTTTCTGAGAATCCACGACGTTTAATTTGGGGAAAGGAACATTAATCCTTTTCCCCAGCAAAAACAAAGCAAACATAACAGAAGAGGAACTACTGAACTTCACAGTACTTCACGATCACTCTCAATGCTAATTCTCCCAATGAGGTTTAAGTGGTGTGCCCAGAATGCATAATTAGGGCAGAAGAGGGGCTGCTTTTTTCTATCACTTCATTACTTTGCATTCACTTCCTCCATTAGCAATACCTAGAAACTGACCTGACAATTTAATGTCTAGCAACATTCTTCTGAAAAAGCACCTCCCCCACTGCCACTAAAATGCTTCTTTCCAACACTCGCTGCTTCACAAAGACGTGTTGGCACGAAAGAGAGCTGCAAAATTCTCACAAAATTGTAGTGTTTTCGAGCAATTTAAGAAATTCACCACTTTTTTTTAAATGGCAGCACGCAAGACTGCTGGTAAAGGAAGCCAATGCAGTGTTTACCATTCCAAAAGCAGAAATAGCCTCAAATCATTCTTGCTGTTTTGATAAGAACAGAATCAAAAGAAAGAACTCTGATTTGAAAAACAGCATTCTGTTTCCACTGTGCTACGCCAAGTTAGAGTTTTTAATAGGTACTAGTCAGTCATTTACAGTATACAGGGTTTGCAGCTCCTGTGGAAAACTGTAAACTGCCTGAACTTCAGCGTGCAAGTAAGGCCAGGGATTTTTATTGAGGTTGGGAATAGGACAAGCACGTCATTTACTGCCCCAAAACATTTTCTGGCTTCTCATGGAAAAAAAAAAAAAAAAATCTACAATCAACTCTAATTAAAATTTACCTCCCTGTAAAAAACGAACCAGTTAAATCTAAATCCTGCTAATCAGACTGATATTCTGCTTTTTGTTTTGCGCTCGTTTGCTGGTTCGTTTTGTTTTGTTTTTAAGTACAGGACTCTCTTCCATCAGGACAATTTTATGCTTTGAATGAAATGCAGCCATTTTTCAAGGCTAACAGCTGGTCTTCATTTAAGAAAACTGATCTAGAAAGTTCCAGTGACACCTGTTCTCATAAATAACCACTTTTCTCCTCCTTGCAAACAGACAGGGGTTGGAACTAGATCATCTTTAAGGTCTCTTCCAGCCCATTCTATGATTTCCAGTTTTGAACAGGGGCACCTAATGGGCCAAGCACCCCTCAGCAGGACTGAAGGAACAAGAGCTTTGGCACCTCACAGCTCTCCCAGCCACCTTTGCTGCCGGACAGCTCCAACAACAACGGCCCTGTGCAAAGGAAGCACGAGAGGTCACCCACCTTGCAGTTCTTGCCGGTGTAGCCCAAGGGACAGATACACCTGTACGTGCCCAGGCTGTCCACGCAGGTGCCCCTGTTCAGGCAAGGACCAGAGTCACACTCATTGATTTCTGTGAGGCAGAAGGGTCCCGTAAACCCCAAGGGACACTGGCAGGTGAAGGAGTTGATTCCATCCACACAAGTGCCTCCGTTGAAACAGGAGCTGCCAGAGAGGGGGAAGAAGGGTAAGCTGAGACAAAATGCAATTAGCTCACAGACAAAAGAGAACATAAATGTGACTGAAACAAGGGAAAAAAGCAAATAACGGGAGCTTCTGACCACTGCTAACTTCTGGCTGAAGAAGCATAAATCAGAAAAGAGCAATCCTAGAGGACTCCAGCTCACCCTGCAGCTCCCTGTCTTTTACCTCAGCACACCGAGAAAGTAAAGCAGGGTTTTAATGAGTCATTAGTGATGGATGTAACTTATTTAATGAAATCTTCCCAGCTTCAATGTGACCGCAAACAGTACCTCGTGTGGCTTGCTCAAAAAGATAAATTTTATTACAAATTACAGTTGTATTACAAATTATGAGAAACAAAATGGTTTGCCTTTTCTGAAATCTTCAAAGGAGCCAGAGGTATGGTTTCTCAAGGAAAAAGTCCATACAACATGCAAAACACAAGCATGTGCTTCACTGAAATTATGTGAAAATATTGGTATTGCTAAATCCCTTCCTTCTCTTCTCATGAGAATCTTAAGTCCTGATTTGTAAAACTACTCATACATGCCCTGGCAGAATTCAGATCAAAGGAATTATCCCACTTCCCCCCAATCTTCTGATCATAAGAAATTCTGCCAGATTAGATGTCCTAGGGAGAAGTGACTGGGAAGGTTTGGAGAATTGATGCCTCATGCAAAATCGACTCATTTTTCCTTGTAAGGGAACACCTGCTCCTCTGAGAATAACCCTAGATCAGACTTGAGATAATCAGTTCGATAACATCCCCAAACCAAATGCGTGCCTGCTATCTGCTTTGTGCACCGTCAAAGGGTATTTCCATGAGAGAAGCCACTGACTCACCTTCCTGAACTCACAGTGCAGGGAAGCAGGTTTTAGATATCGAAATGCTGACTGTGATTACGGTAGAGATGTCAACATTAACCTACTTATCAGACATCCAACTGCGTATCGGAGAAGTTCCTCTGTCGTGGGGGCTGAACTCTGCTTCACAGGGAGAACAAAGTGCCCTCTGCATTGGTGGCAAAGCAGGGAAGACAGAGGAGCTGCCCACACTCGGTGTTTCACTGAAACCAGGTACCGAGAGGACAGGGCACTCTCCCATGGGCAGCTTCTCACACGGCACACGGAAGAATTGTTTGACCCAAATTCAAATGAGCCAACCACCGTGGTGCTCTTAAGCCCAGCTGGGTAATTTTGGTTGAGAAGGTGTGACTGGTTTAGCTTGGCTGAGCGTTGAAAATTGCTACATCCTTAATTCATACCTGCAAGACTGGTTCCTGTCCTGACTGATAACAAAAACAGGATGAACCTCAGGGAAGAGGCAGGAGTTCTGCTAAAACACCCAGCATACTTCACTCGATCAAACAACTGTTGTGCAAATTAAACACACCCTCATCAGTGACACAATCCTGTTCTTAAGAAAAAGATATTACAATGCCTCCTCCTCAAATGCAATTTTATAAAAGGTAGCAAGGACCTTTTGTATTTGTGCAGAAAACACATAAGAAAACCAAGAGTTTTGCATAATTTGTCTCTGGTAACTAGACTAGAACAGACTACTTCTTAAGTTTTTTTTCAACCATTGCAAGTTTAAAAGAAATTGTTAGAAATTGTTCCCCATTCGAGAATCTAAAGTTACTTACATCAATCCTAATGAACCTTAAAATAAATATGCAGGCAGATGATGGAATCACAGGTTTAACTCTCAAAGAGCTCTTAAAACTACCACATGAACCATTTATATAAGGACCAGTTGTTGTGCATTTTAACTCAGTTCCACACCTCCCCCTCCAGAACTACCTCAGGTTTTATCTCAACACTGCTAAACCACATCCAATTTGTGAGCATTAAAAGATCTCTGATGATTAAATCTTTCCAGTACAGAATTTAGTGGATTTAGTGTTTCTCCTGGTTGCTTCTTCATATCACTTGTTGTCAGTAACTCAGGACAAACTTATTTTTGTTGCCTTTCTAACAGTTGGCCATTGCTTCTGTTTTTTCTCAACAGAGTAACCATTCATAACCAATTATTTCCCCTCCCCTATGTGATACTGGCCTTATAAAAATACGAATTATTTATATTTCAATAAGCTAGCGTCTCTAACTGTTTTAACTTTTGTTAAACACCGTCAAATTCATCCTGCAATGGAACTAAGTTCCTAACTAGTTGTTAGAAGAAACTGAGGACCAGGCAACTGCCTTTCAGCTAAGCCAGCTTCCCTCGCAAGAGCCACGAGTACGCCTGTGACGAACGGCAGGGAAAGAGAACTGCCCAGGTCAGAAGGTGTTTCTGAGCTGGACTGAAGGCAGCAGCACCCGGCGCGGGGAGCTGCCTCACCTCTCGGTGCACTCATCGATGTTGTTCTCGCAGTTGGTGCCCTCGAACCCCGGCGGGCACTTGCAGGTGTAGCTGTTGACAAAGTGGGTGCACGTGCCCCCGTTCCTGCACGGCTCGCTCAGACACTCGTTGGTGTCTGTCTGACACTTATCCCCGTGAAATCCGGGCAGGCAGATGCACGAGAAGGAGTTGATCCCATCCACGCACGAAGCTCCGTTCTGGCAGGGATCTGAGACAGAGGCATCACAGTGAGTGTTAAAATGGGTAACGGTGAAGGGCCAGGCCTAGAGTAGCTGCCTTTGTGGGAAAAAAAAAGGTATCACACGGCCCAGAGTGTGACAGAGTACTGACAAGTTTCTCTGAGCCACTTTATGGAACAGGTAACTGCAAAGCGTTATCAATAACAAATTCACAAGGTGTGCATCGAGGCCAACCTTCAGGGCCTAAAGGTTTCCCTGCTGGAATTTTTTTTAACCAAGACCCAAAGCCTCTCAGTTTAAAATTCAAACGCTGCTTTTTGCGACAGATGCCTACAGATACAATAAAAACAGAGCAGCAACTGTTTCTTCTTCCTTACCAAGTTTTATTCAAAAGAGAACTCAGCACATTCTCTCTTTTCCAGACTCTGCTTAACACCAGAGAGACCTTGAGTGCTGAATTTTCAGCATGAACGCAGTCCAGTCAAATCAAATGTGTATGTGTATATTAGCACACATACGAGCACTTCTGCATTACTGAGCACTTGACATTTTTCCCAGCATCAAAGACTGACTGGGGAGAGGCTGGCAGAAAAGCTCACAAACCCATACACCACCTTGGATTCTCCTCAATCACTGCAATTGATATTTTCTTTATCCCTGCCCTGCTCTTGCTACTTGCATACCACTGTTTTTTGGTCTAAGCCACCTCCTACTACTGTATTCCTTCTGCTTCCACAAGTACCAGTCTGCCTGAAAGATTTCTGCCATTCACTAATTTCTTCCTGCTTTTCTCCTTCCACTTTTGGATTTAAGACCCACATTCCTGAAGCCAGATTCCTTTTCTACTCTGCATTCCACAGAGGAAAAGCCTAATAGATGAAGGCAGAGAGGGAAACTGGGAGGGGGGAGGACAAAGGGAGAAAGCACGGGGGTTGAAAAATAGGTTACTGAGCCTTTTTTTTGATTTAGGACTACCTTTAAGTTCTACTAAAATATGAACTTGAAAAGGCAAGCAGACTCCACCAAAAATTCGCAGTTTATCATCAGTACAGGATAATTCTGTTTACTGGGAAATGAAGAAAAGAAATGTGAAAGGTAATTAAAGCTCCTGTATTGACCGAGAAATATGCTCACATGTTAAAAATTTGTGTTATGAGACACACCTGCATCCATTTAAAGGTCATTTGACTACTGCAGAGAAAAAGCACATTCAAAGCAAGACCCCTGGCAGCTATAAAACGTTGTGTCTGTGGCAGCCAGCCATGTATGAGCGAAGCCAAAAGCTGTGCCTTAATTGTCTGTGCCACACATTTACTGACAGAAGGAGGAGACTCAGGTACCAACTTTTCAATAAATTCCTGTTGTTGGAGGGTTTGTTTGCTTCACAGATTAAAGACATTTGGCTCAAGGCATGGAAGGTTTTTGTTATGCTAAATGAAATCAGCTGTAGCAGTAATGTGACATGCTTCTTCGACCTCCTGGGTGTGCTGCCTAAGACAACACGGGGTGAATCTCACAGCTCTCAGAACACTTGGGAGGAGGGAGAGAGATGTCCCAGCTGTTCGAGACAGAAAGATGAGCACTTGGAAAACATTTCTATCTTCAGACACCCACACAAAAACTAACAGGACAGGCAATAATTTTGTTGGCTTCAGTAAGCAAAGCTTTGGGTCACTGCACCGTGACACTTTTTGTACTGTACCTGTTTGCTCAGAAAGAAGGAATCAAAAGCTCCAGCAGAGCCAGACATCTCAGCAGTTCTCTGAGCAGTGCTGCTCTGGGGGCTCCCACGGTAACTTTTGCTAATAAACTTGTTTGGATCCTTCTTCACAGCAGTCACGAATTTACATTTATTTTTTCCAATGCAAAACACAATTTGCTAAGTTCATGCCTAAAGTCTTCAAAACTCCACTTTGGTTTTAAGCTGACAGTAAAAAATAGGGGATTGGGGTTTTTTTTGGTTTTGGGGTGGCAGTTTCGGGTTTTTTTGCTCATTTGGTTTAGTTGCGTTTTTTTAAAGACCCGGCCAATCTAAGAATTACAGCATTGTGAACTCTTCCAAGGTTTGATAAAGCACTTTTCAAATAGTAACAGATGAACTTTTAAACACGTGACATTTCTCAGGAGACTCTGATTTTATCTGATGATGGTATAGATTATGCCCAGTAAGAAAAAGAAGCTAGTATGTATTTGGTTTCCTTTGTAAACAGCAGTGTCAAGGACCCGAAATTAATACTTGTTTTCTTGCAATTTGAGCCGTTTCAGTACTCATCAGTGCCTGGGCTGCCCTCCTGCAACTGATACCTATCCCAGAACAGGGGGGCCTTCCTGCTGCTTAATCTGTTTTCAAATATGGATTAACTGGAACTGCAACAGGACCCACTCTTCCCAGAATATTTGTGTCAGACAGACATTTCAGGAAAGACTGCTATAACCCCAGATTCCCACCACACCTCAATCAAACTTAACGCTGAAATACAGGTAAGCCCTGCAGTGGCACTTTAGCTTGATGTATTAAAATTTCAGGCAAATATAATTTTGCAATTAACAGTGCTTCTTATTAAAGTATGTAAACTCTAAGGACCTTTTCAAGCTAAGGATCTGGGAACAACAACTGCAATCACTTAGGACACTGTGGTCCATTTCTAAGAGCCAAACATGATGGATTTTGATTGCCTCAAACAGCATAAAGCTAAAGTTTGTTGTTTTTTTTTTTTTCCTTTTGGTAAGAGATTATAAAAGAACATTCAGAATCTGCCAAACGGCAGTGAGCAAACTCATTTTTAGGAAAAACTGGAGAACACCGAGCAGTGTGCTGATACCCACTGGAAAGGCAGTCGTCGATGTTGCTGTCACAGTCCCCTCCCGTGAAGCCAGGCCGACACTCACACAGGTAACTGCCCTGGATGTTGTGGCACAGAGCGTGGTTTTTGCAGGGCTTGGAGAGACACTCATCGATATCCACGGTACACCTTTCCCCTGGAACGCGGAGAGTCCACGGGTGAGACCCCTCACAGAGCAGCGGCCGAGAGGCTCGGGGCCAGCACCGAAAGCACAGCACGCTCCCCGTGCACCTCACCTTCCCAGCCAGGGGCACACTGGCAGGTGTAGCCTTCCGAGTCAGGAGATTCTTGGCAGACTCCCGAGTTCTCACAAGGATTAGGGGAACAAGGAGAAACCACCACCTGGCAGTTCACACCTGGAGAGCAGAACGGGAAAAAGCTGAAGAATATGCTGCTGAGAGCTCGGTGCTTCTTGGAAGAATGAGCAGAGAGGTTGTAACTCGCACGACTATCCCACGCAGCAGTGGACAGCACTGCCACGTTTTGAACAACCTCAGCAGAAGGAAAAGGAGAGCAGAGCACTCCTCACGGGCTCACTGTAGAAGCAGCCATGGTCATCTCGAGTTTAATGCCCCTCCGATTCCCAGCATTTATGTAAATGTCATAATTTACAAAGAAAATTAAGCTAAGCTTCCAACAGGACATTTCTTAACGAGTCCAAACAAGGCTTAGACAAGCCCTTGCAAGTATTCTACTACTGTATCATGTCTACAGGAACTGACTGTAGTTTAACCTCGTACAAACATGGCATTTCCCATCTTTATTACTATTTCCACAAAGTTTAATGAAAAGAAATGACACTAAAGGTGTGATGAAGTAAAAAGGAAAAAGATAACAAACTTTTCTCTGAATTTTCACCTTTGAATCCTTTCCTACAGGTACACCTGTATCCATTCAAGAGATCCTCACAAGTTCCTCCATTCTGGCATGGGTTTGATTTACATTCATTCCCTTCTGTTGAACAGTAATCTCCTACCCAGCCTGGGTCGCAGACACACTTGTACCTTGAAAGGCAAAACAGCAGTTATTTTAGAGCATTCTGAAGTAACTCCTCTACTGATTTCTCCTGCAGATTAGTTTTGGAGAGAAAAATCAGAAGAATTCTCTTTAGAAGAGTGCTAAGTTACTTTGGATTGTTTACCCCTCTGCTGTATAGTTTTGAAAATACTGAAAATAAACCCTCCCTTAAAACTACACTTCCCTTGTTACAGTTTTCACAGTGCTCAGTCAACCAGCAATATGTTTCTGCTTTGATAAGACCATCTCAACAGAGAGAAAAAAAAAAGAAGATTAAAAAAAAAGTGGAGGGGAACAATAGGTTCCAAAGATAACTAGACTGATTTAATACCAAGTAGTGGTTTCAAATGAAAACAGCTGGCTGGGAGCAGGAGCAATCTTCTCCATCACGTTTCAAAATCTGAAGTAGAGCACACCCCACCCACATGACACAGAACCAAGGACCTGGTGAATCACGCTGGACTCAGGCCACACAACACACACTGGCCTCTCTCCCTGCCCTGCAAACACAGCTTCTTTTACCTGGCCCAGCGTGAGGTGTCCGTGGGTATAAATGCAAAGTGACAGATGACAGACAAGACCAACAAAAATCTGTTTTCCGAGCTTACAAGGAGGCTGAATTAGCAATAAAGGCGGCGTTCCTGCAGCTCCAGGGAAAGTGCTGCATCCTGCCCTACAGAGCTACCTGCAGCAGTAAATCACTTCCTTGCCCAAGTGCTGACACTTCCCAGGATGCAGCACATATTTGGGAGGCTATTCCATGTACAGCTGAGAATTTTCACAAACAAAACATCCCCAGACTTACCATTACCAAAAAAAAGTCTGATTTAGGGCTCCCAAAATCAGTATTTGGTCTTCCTGGATGGGAAGATTCAGAAGCAACTACTGCCACCAAAACAGCCAGAGAGAATTTCCCTTTCTTTTCTCAGACATGCAACAATATGAGTAAAGCTGACAAAATCTCAGCTGTGGACAAAGTGTCCTGGGTCAAACATCCATTGCTGGTGCAAAAGTTGTCAGCCTGTTCCCTGATGCAGTGCTTGGTTAGGAAGAACAGCACTAGCCAATAGAGGTAAGTCCCCATGCTCGAAGCTTAGGTTTTGATGGAATAGATTGCTGCTGCTCCCCAAAGATTTAATTTGGAACCACTTCTTTCTTTTAATTGCATTCATTCAGCTCACTAGAATCACCAAACCCTCCCTCTAGATGGTGGCAGTACACCCTGCACTACGTGCCCATGCAAAACCAGCAAACAGCACAAGGCAGGACAGGAGAACCTCTGCTGAAACACCAGGCTGCAGCTGGTGAATGAAGGTCTACACCTTCCTGTGATTATGTCATAGGCATCAGATAAACTGGGACCCTAATGTGAGCAATTCGAGAAAAATCAGAAGTTGGAGGCGTGGACAAAGCAAGAAGCAGCAACAGGGACAAAGAAGAAGCAGCAGGTAGGTTTAACAGGGACTCACCCAGCAGCAACGTGCGTGCAGTTGCCGTGCACGCAGGGGCTGCTGAGGCAGCCATCTGCCTGGGCCTGGCAGTGCGGGTGGTGGAAGCCCTCGGGACACACGCACCGAAAGCCGTTCACCTCGTTCACGCACGTCCCGCCGTTGTGGCAAGGGCTGGACGTGCACTCGTCGATGTCCGTGTTACACCGGGGGCCTGGGGAAACCAACGCTTTCTGAGCGGCATTTCTCAAAGGAGTGCCAGAGCGTCTGCGAGAACACACACTGAGACGCAGCTCAGGGAAGCCAGCGCAGCAGCACGGAGCTCACACGCCTCCGTGCTTTAACTCAAGCATTTCTGAGAGATGCAGCACTTCCCTGTGCCTGGAAAACAGCACTCGCACTCAGCAAGTATTAACAAACCATTCCAGAGTCTCCACTAAAAATCGCCGGTTAATACTGATTAGGAAAGCAAAAATCACTCAGCTGTATCATGCTTGCAACAAACCTCTTGAGCTCCACTTGTCATAGCCCTGCTCCTCTGCTTTGAAGTACCTACCCTTTGAACAACCAATACTGCCCAAATGTCTGCAGTAAATACAGTTCTTGCGGTTTATTGCGCAAAAGGGGCTCTAAAAAACACCGTTTCCTGTTTTGCCTGCCTCTGATTACGGCTGCAAGATCCTTGAAGTAGTGACCAAAAGGCCTTTGTGAGGCTGGAAAGCTAAACAGAGTGAACGATGCAGTAAGTTGAAAGCATTTTTAACATAAGGAAATGACAAAGTAACAAGACCCCGTGCAAGCCAGCTCCTTAAAGCTGGAATATGCCAATTCATCGTATTACTGAATTATTTTAACAGCGTAACAGTAGGAAATCCAGCAGGATAACAAATGTGGTATGCCAGCCACACAGAAGAGTGGGAGGCAGGAGCGACCAGGATAATCCCTCATCTTATTCTGGGGACCAGAGGGTACCACCATGCCAGAGCCACGGGAAGGAAGGAAGGAACGCCAGACGTTTAGAAAGACGCCAAGAGAAAAGCACAGGACACGTGAAACCTTTTAGTGCCCTTTCTAATGAATTTCAGATCTATTCTAATTGGAATCATTCAGTAATAAACAGTAACAAACGTGATGAGAAAACTGTAATAAACAGTACCAACTGCCTCAGCAAAAATTATTTTGTATTTTGTATTACCCTACTTGGCTCAAAACACAAAGTCCCTTATAAACAGTGGTGAGATGTGCTTTAGTAATCACAAAAAGTCCTGATGTTGACTCACCATTCTAAACATGGATCCAGAGGTGTCTAACCACTTTTTTTTCAGCCTCACTTTTACTGTACCAGAGAAATTTTATAGTTTAAAAAGAAGACAGAACAGACCATGCTATGAAAGAGAAGTACTGAAAAAATCAGGTTATTCATCTGGAGACTTCAGAGTGGGAAGCGACTCATGAGAACACCAAGTTAATGCTCTGATTTCACAGAAACAGAAATACTGTTCATGGTCAAAGCCTAAGGCAGTGTCTAATCAAACACCTCTCCACATTGTCCACAATCTCTCTGTCCCTGGAAAGAGGCTGTAAATAATAAACCGAAGTCACGTGGGTTTATTTGTTATAAAACCAAGAACCATGAATTGGACTTAATTACCTAACAAGAATGGCACTTCACAGCACAGATCAGGCCATTTTTCTGCTTGGTAGAACTGGCTGTAATGTAAGATGCTAAGATCCAAAGATTAGAAGGATTTCCTGAGATACCAACTGAATCCCTTGCAGTCAGTATGCAAAGAACAGCTTCCCTGGCTACTCGGATAACTATCTTCAAAACAATTCAAAGCTCTTGGGTAGCTGACTTTACCTGTAAATCCAGGTTTGCAGGCACAGTTGTAGCGATTAATGCCATCAATACAGTCCCCATGAATGCACGGGTTACTGGCGCAGTCGTCAAAGTTATTTTCACAGTTTACTCCTGCATTAAAAAAAAAAAAAGGGAGGGGTTAGAGGAATAAGGAAGGTAAATCTTATAAAGAAGGCAACAAAACTATTTCCCCAAAATAGCCAAATTAGGAATCCCACCTGCTTCAAAGCCACATTGGGGGCAACTTAAATAGGTGGTGATGTAGAAGCACTGCAACACCAAGGAATGTCACCTGAGTCACTGGGTGCTGACTGAATATGACCCTGGACTTGTAATAAATATTTAAACAAAGGAATAAACCTTTTGAACACTATGCCTAATTTTTCTGCAGGCCTTATTTTTTAAGAGTAAAGAGGAAGCAAATTCTCCCAAGATAGCTGCAGTACCAGTGAGGGTTAGGCAATCCACATGAACACACCAAAGTTCAGCAAGGAAAAGCAACGTGAAAATGATACTCTCATACCATAATCTGTCTCAAACCTAGCACGCACCAAAGCACACAGCAGAAATAATTACATGCTTGAATTCTGCTTGAATCCAAGCCTTTCTACCTTGTGTTTTACGAACCTGAGGTGCCCAGCAAGCAGTTGCACTGGTAGCCGTTGACCAGGTCGATGCAGCGCCCTTGGTGCAGGCAAGGATTGCTGTGGCACTCGTCTATCTGCTCACTGCATATGGCACCCATGTAGCCAGGATTACAGACACACGTGTACGAATCAATGCCATCCTGGCACTCCCCGTGGTGGCAAGGATCGGGATCACAGTTGTTGATGTTCTCCTCACACAGAGGGCCAGTAAAACCTGAGGGAAAACGATGAGCGGGAGTAAGAAAGAAGTTAACTGGTAGGGTGCTGCAGCGAATATAATGCAGGCATAGAAGGAATCGTATCGAGAATCAGCAAAGTGGCAGAGAGCACAAAGGGTAACTGGGCACCACAACTGCATTTCCAGCCCTGGAACACAGCACTGTTCACAGCACTACGGAACAACATCATGCACGGAGAGCCCTGGCACTGGAAGTGGTCACCTTCCGTTTATTTGGAACAGTAGCCATGAGAGGAATCATGTAAATCTCCATCACAAGTATTTACTTGCATCAGCATAAACTATCTGAAGGCACACTCCTGCCCATTATTTCCTCTACACAGCAACAGGGGGACAGAGTGGGCCTGACCTTGTTAGAATGAGAAATTACTGCCAAGATGCTGCTGAAACCTTCCCAAGGGAGCTCCCTTGGCTCATGTCAAAGCTTCTGCAGCTCTGCTTATTACAAAGTTTCTTGCCTCTTTCACTGGGAAACTTTTCAGTGACTGCAATCAAGCACCAACTGCAAATTTATTGAAGGCTGCATGCAATCTCTTGGTTAGGAGCAATGAAACAAGCAGCAATTTGGCCTGTTTCATCCTGCTTCAGCTGGGAAACATCCTGAGCAGCAGAGAGGGACTGAACCCGTGCACAAAGAGGCCTGAAGGGCTCGGGAAGCTAAGGGCAGCAAACAACTCCCTCAAGAGCCCTGTTTGCCATGACGGAGCAGAGCGACATGAGACGGGGACAATTTCAGATAAATGGTTTTCAGAGCTGAGGTTTTGGAGCAACAGCTCAAGCTGCCTTCCAGCAGCTGAAGATCAGGAAGGCAGAACTTCAAATTTCAAGACACCAACTGGAGACTGATACAAACCAAGCTGCAGGGAATTTCAACAGCTGAAGAGTGGTTCTCACCTGAGTGTTATAAGTGGATAAGAGGCTCCCCATTTTTCATACAGGTTTGTGGTTATTTCTGTGGTCAAACATACCAGGTGACGGCTAACATTTCCAAGTTCTGCGAACGTATGCTTGGATGAATGGGTGTGGAAGTGGGTGGGGAGAGGGAAGGGAAGCTAGTTAGAGAGATGGATATAAAAAGATGTTAGGGAAGGAGGAAAAACAAACCGATAAGGGGACAAACGGTGGCAGAGGGGGGAAAAAAAAGAGGGCAGAGACAAATAAAAGAGGAAAGACCTGAAACAACTCAAGAAAAGAAAAGCCATGATCTACCACTGGGAAGGAGAAGTGGAATAATGCCAGAAGGGAAAGAAAAGACAAAAAGCAAGCAGTAAATAGAGCTATCTGTACAGCATTTGGGCAAACATTTTGCAGTTTTCAATCACGTCGGCAGCCGGCGATTACCATTCAGGGAACACATCACTCATATTATGAGATTAACAGAGCAAGAACATACCCAAACATCACTGTCCAGTAACTGACCTGCCCCCATGAAGAATTCCACATTTCAGTCTTACAGAAGGCTGTCAATATTAAATATAAGACTTAGCACACGTTCATTCAAAAGTCATTACCGTGCCTGCTACTGCAGCTCAACTGAGCCACTTGTAGATCAGGAATATTTCTGGATCTCTTAACTGAGCATACCTCACCAAAACATGATTTTTGTCTTTGCAGAAAAGAGTCAAACCAGGAACAAACCATTTGAATACAGAACATGAGAATCCTTCAGACAGGATGGAAAACAGCCCTAGTACAGAGTCCCTCTTCCATTTTCAGTCAAAGATTTACCCAGGGATTTTACTAGGAGCTGCTGCTTCAGTAACATGCTTTTGGTTGCTTTCAGCCTGAAAATGTTCCATGCATCATCTGCCTTCACGGAAACAGCTGTCTTCCCTCCTCAGGTGGGAAACCTAGAATTTCTGTATTGAGGCGATTTATGCAGTTTTAGTGCCAAATTCAGAACTTGCTTTCCAAGGCACAGCTCTCCACATTCTCCTCCTCTACGTGACCCAACGCCCTCCTAGGCCTGATAAGCTCTGCACTCTCAGGGAATGAGAGCAACCAGAACACACACCAGCTTGAGAAAGACTAAAACAGTTTCCAAGTTTGGAGAAGATTTGAGCTTTTCCTTCCTTTTGCAAGTGTCTGCTGAGTTTGCCACATGAAATAATCAAAAGGAAAATTCTGACCACAGTAATTATTCCTCTCCTGGTCAGAACTACTGCATTCTCCTTCTTCCAACAAATTCAATGCCTCTTCAGGAGCTCTGAGAACGGTGGAGACTACGTGTGTGAAAAGACAGGCTGGTTTTAGGCTAATCTCTGCTACATACTGTGCAGTGAAGTCAAATTTGTCTTAATAATTTGAATTATTGGAATGATTCAAAACGAGAAAAGTCGCACATAAATCTAGCCAACCTCAGTGCACATTACTGGGACAGAGATAGCTCCAGGAATTGCTCAGCTTCTTCCCTAATGGAAGAGCTAAAGCCAAGGCATTTCATACCTGAATCTGTATCATGAGCAGTGTAATCATGCACCATTAACTGAAAGCAACCAAGAGTAGTTCCTTACTGAGAATTAGAATATAACAGCTCGGAACCCTCTTATTTGACCAGATGTAAAAATGAAGATAAATACCTATCTACATCACCCCTGGAGGTCTGAAGATAAGAAAATCCTATAATTAAACCTGACGCTTCTAAATATGCAATTCACCAGGCATTAAAAAAGTCACCTGAGTTCCAGCCACAATCAAAATTTCTGTGTGATACCTGACAAATCATTTCACCTACTCTGGCAGGCAGCTACTGAGTGGTATTTCTTCCACAGCTGTTACTGCATTTCAGTCTCAGCCTTTTGACATAAAATAGCCTGATGCAACAGAAACCAGAATGCACAGTAGCACTGCTCTGTCCATCTCCTGCTTTTCAACTGTACATTTCTCCTGACTTGGGAGAAAGGAAGGTAAGCCACAGATAGGAGCCTTCACGCTGATGTTTTTCCATATGTGGATTCCAAAGTTAACACAGAAGAAGCTGTCATCTTCTGGGAAGCAAAAGATGGTGAACTTAACTGCCACGAGTGAAAAGCTTTCTCTGCTTAAATACTATTCCCTGCACAAAGGAGTAGACAAAGCCTCACAACAAACAAGCAGCATTTCAGAGAAAGCAAGAAGAAACACTGACATCTTTGTGATGAGCCTTTCCTGTATTTAGATTACTTGCTATCTCCACCCAGGGGCTCTGCACACGAGACTGACCTGTGGCACACTGGCACTCGTAGCCGTTGGGGTGATCAATACATTTGGCTCCGTTGAGACACGGCGTGCTGGAGCAGTCGTCTATGTCAATCTGACACACAGCACCATTGAATCCTGA
Organism: Callaeas wilsoni; assembly: GCA_013398955.1. NCBI lineage: Eukaryota > Metazoa > Chordata > Aves > Passeriformes > Callaeidae > Callaeas > Callaeas wilsoni. The sequence goes on from VWPU01003140.1 coordinate 55,643, forward strand.
AGGGCAGAGAAACAGATGCAAATCCACAAAGTCACTCAAGGAGCTCACCTAGACAGCTGCACCGTCAGGAATTACCTAGCAGCAAATCCTCAAACCCACCCAAATACGAGCTCAGCAAATCTACATTCGATGGCGTCATTAAGCACGCACACCACGCCCTGGGTGGACCGGCTCCTCGTCCAACCCAGCCTCCAAAGATTCTGTCTTCCAGGTCAAGGGAGCCTCAGCTTGAAAACTGAGATGGCCAAGTCAAACAGAAATGAAGCAGATGGAGCTCAAGCGGTACCCACCACTGGGCAGCACATGCCTGCCTGTAAAACTGAGAGCCCACCAGTAAAAATCTTTGAGGCAATCAAAGCAAGTAGCTAAAAATAAAATAACATCACTAGAGCTTTCAGACTGGAATTACTACAGCAGGATGGAATGTGGTACAATACAGCACTGGTACTTCCAATACTGGAACTTTCTTGAAATAGTTAACCAAGTATTGACAGCTGATGTGAGATGATGCAGATCCTTGGGCAGTTTGAGAAAAAAAAATAAAAAATCAGGAATTCTTCTTGGAGGAAGGAACCAAAGCAAGAGCCTGAACATAATGAGAAGGGATGCAGAGCAGGCTTTTGTCCTGTATATTCCAAACTCGAAATTTTTTATAAGCCATGAAGAAAACAAGCGATGTTCACTCTACAGCTAACATTGATCCCTCAGCTCAGCACTTTTCCTTTTCAAGTGGAGCCAAACCCTCCTCCTGCAAGCAGCATAAACTATGCTGATGCAAAACCAGCTTCTGGCTAAAAACCTCAGAAAAAGACAAAAAGCGTGCAGAGGGTCTGATCTTTAAAATGCTGAGAATCTCACTGAAGTTTCCACAATACCAGAAGCTCGTGTTGCCAGCTACCCCTTCAGATGAGGTGCCCAGCTGTGTGTTTCTCAATGCTCACCCAGTTACAGGCACAATATTACTGCAACCAACGCAGAACTACTCTGATTTAACAGTGACTGCAGCTCGCTCACTCAAACAGGTGCTGCCCTAAGGACAACAGAAGCTCACGAGAAGCATGTCACCCACAACATCTGTGCAGCCCTTGGCAGCGTGAAGCAGGAAAAGCTTCCAGAAATAAGAACTCACCAGGAGGACAGACGCAGAGGAAGCGGTTGACTTTATCAAGACACACTCCGTTGTTCACACAGGGGTTACTTAGACATTCATCAATATCTTCTTCACAGTGAACTCCTTTAAAACCTGTTAAAAAAAATAAAAAGAAGAGGTGACTGAAGGCAGTAGAAAGTGCCCTTGAGAGTGTAACTACCTCTTATACCAGTGCTGAAAGTCTAAGCAGAGTTTCATTGCGAGTTTGCAGTCTGGCCAGAAACGATGAGGTAAGAATATACACCAGAGGTTAAAAAGGGATGCTGAATGTGTAGGCTTCACTGTTGCTGAAGATGCTCACCCAATCAGCAACAGCAGAAGTCTATGCTGAATTCACACCTCATGTTTTCTTTCACTTGAGAAGAGGTTATGTTAATTACTTTGTAAAAGGTATAGAAACAAACACAACAGGTAGTTTTAGCTCAAGGGCTTTTAGCTAATAGCAGAGTACAAGGGAAACATTAAGAAGGGTGAAATACTTGGAACTGGCATTCCACCTCTCAAAACAGATTATATATTAATAAATACTATATTAATTAAAACTCATTGCAATTGTCATGGTATCAGCTGATGACCTGCAGGGGTCACAATTCTTTATATTTATATTTTTAGTACTTTTAAAGTCTGTGCAACTGGCAATTTGCATCCTTTTCTTTTTTCACCACTTTCTATTAGAGTGCAAAACAGAAGAATAACATTGGTCATTGGTTACATTGGCCATACAAATTTTAGAAGCACAATTTCAATCAAGTAGTGATTTCTTTACAGTTACTTCCTCAGTTCAATGGGAGCCTGCATCATTTGGGGGATTTTAAGCAAAGAAAAACCCTGAACACCATTATCCAAAATCATCATATGCATACCTCGAAACACAGTCACGCTTTTAAAGGTTGCACCTGCTTTGCTTTCACAAAGAGAAGGCTCTGCACATGCACTTTACCAGGTACAGTAACAAATATATTCACACACGCTCGGCTCAGAAGGCGAGCTTCCCTCCCTGATATGGGGACTGGTTTCTTTCTCAGTCCTCTAATTGCTCCCTCCCTCCCACACACAAATGCCAGGTCCTCCTGGCTGGTGCCACCACAGCGGGCTCTCTCTCACCATCTAGCCTCAGCCCTCTGCAGCTTTGTGCTCCTCCTCAGAGGAGCTGGCAGCCCTCCCCGAGCTCTGCCTTCCGGCTTCTTCCTTCGCTGGAAATCCCACCTGGGTCACAACGCCCCTCACCTGGCATACAGAGACACGTGAACCCTCCGATTTTATCCAGGCAGGTGGCATCGTTTTGGCACGGATTTGAGTGGCACTCATTGATGTCCATCTCGCAGCGAGGTCCTGTGTAGCCCTTCAAACACTCACAGTGGAAAGAGCCCTCTGTGTTGACGCATTTCCCGGCGTGTTCACACGGATTGCTGTTTGCTGCAAGGAAAGCGTAGACATGTGTGTGTGTGAAACCTCTCCTCAGAGCAGGAAAGCCACAGCATTCTCTATTAGTCATGGTCTTTTCCAGTGGGCATTCCTTCCTGGCAAGTAATATCGGGGAAAGGCTGTTCATCCTTCTGGGGAGAGGCTACTGAAGAAAACAGTGGCAGTTACTTGCCTGCCAGGGGCAAAAAGAATGATTGCTGTCACTATCAGGGACCAAGGGAGTAACTCTGCTTCATATTACTAATGACAGTGCTTAAGAGAAAGGTATCAGCTAGCGGGGATTAGAGAACTATTGATGTTTTCAAGGCCTTATTTCCAGATCATATTTTACATGTACTTCATTCTTGAGGCTGACAAGATGCCGCCACAGCCACAGAACAACCAAACTTGTCCTTTTTGTGTTTTCAGAAAGAAACAGCACTCTTGTCCAAGGCAGACTGAGGAAGGAAATTCAAAGAAGTGCTTCTTTCCAACCCTTCCATGAGCGCTGGTTAGGCATTACCTTCACGCATCACGCTCTAGAAGCATGAACGAGCACTCACAAAACTGTGAGTGAGTCTGTAAGAGCCCAGCTAATCCCCAAAACAACACAACAGCATGCTATCAGAGAACTACAGCTTTAAAAGCCCACGTGGTCACCAGTCTTGGAAGGCACTCAAAAGATCCAGCCATATTCTGGCTGTCAAACAGCCCTGATGTATTTCTACCGAGGCCGTAGCTGCAACAGCTCCCACATGAACTGCAGTTCTCTCATTGTACCCTGCAGTTCTAAGGGACAGCTTAATTATCACATCTGTTTGCAGGCACTCCCCACACAATGCTAAAGCCCTCTTGCACAAGGAAGAACGGTTAAGCATCTCGTTGCTTTTCACATTCCAGTTCAAGCATGGACAGCTACTCCGGCTCAGCCCTTTGCCCCAGCTCTCACACAAGGCTTAAAATGCCTCTAAAGACACGGAAGGGGGAGAGCACGAAAGGAGTCACGTTTATGTGGAGAAGCTGTGACAAAATGTGCATTGCTGCACTCACAGGGAGCAAACAAACTCACCCATTGCACATTCATCCACATCCTCAGTGCAGTCTGCTCCCTTATGGCCTTGAGGACAGGTGCAGATGTAGTTCCCATTCACGGGGTTGGTGTCACACAGAGCACCTTTCTGGCACGGATTGCTAACGCAGGCATCATCCAAGTGGCACAGAAGACCTAAAGAAGCATCCCAGAGTATATTAAAATAGAGAGATGCAGCAGTCAGACTGTATTTTACACAAATTCCATGTCCTGATATTTCAAATAGAGACTCCCACTGCTAGAAACTTGAGCAATATCTTACAGGCTTGAGTCTCTGAACTACCGTAGGGAACTCATCACACACTTACAGAACATTATATTTAAACACAAATTCTGTTACTTTAGAGGTGTCTCCAGCACTTCTGAAGCACTCAAGTGGCTGACCATTATCAAAATCTCTTCCTTGGAGCACTTAACTAACTCTTCTCTCAAACCAGCATGATAATTCTTCTGACAGCTGAAAAGGTGCACATGAAGCTCACTTTAATTCAGATATGCAGGTCACTTTTATTGCCATGTAGTTAGGAGATACACTTTCACCTAACCTAAACCAGAAAGTTTTCCACCATACCAGTGAGGATGCCCAGATCCTCACACAATCACATAAAAATACCTAAATTTGCCTTCCAGACTCATACAGTTATTGTAAGGGGCACAGAGCAAGTCACACTCATGTGCAACTTCTCAAGCGAATACAGATTCTGCTAACGGCTAGAAAAAGATCTTTCCCTGCAACCTAAACTGTAATGAGTTTGTCTTCTAGTCTGGTACAAACACTTCTTTGTGCCAGGCTAGAGGGGTTTAACAGGTCCCTGCTCATGGCCAGTGCTTTTCCCTTTGTTTCTCCCGGTTTGGTGGCGAAGCGTGTAAAATTAACACGCCGCTTTAAACAAGGGCATAAACCCCAGGAAGCACCTTCCGTGAAGTGCCAGACTTCGGCAAGTTTTCTGCCCTCACCTGCCTTTCCCTCTGGACAAATGCAGGAGAAGGAAGCCACCCTGTCGATGCAGGTGGAGCCGTTGGCGCAGGAGGCGGTGAAGCAGTCGTCGATGTTCTTGCTGCAGTCGTCCCCGCTCCAGCCATTGACACAGACACAGGCGTAGCCCCCGTTGTGGTTGGTGCAGGTGCCCCCGTTCTGGCAGGCGTTGGGCTGCAGCTGGCATTCGTCCACATCCTCGGTGCAGAACTGGCCTGGTGCACAGAACAGGCAGGTTTAGCAGCACCTCGGGTACCCGGACTCAAGGAGGTTCTCGCACAGACAACACGACCAAAGGGAACGCCGCGGCCCAGCCTGATTGCTGCTCCTTAACTCCGGCACGCTCCAGAGCCAGAACTTCCACAGCACTGTCACCAGATCAGGCAAAGACAACCAGCATCCCTAAACGGCCCCAAAGCAGGAGCTGGACTGCGAACGACTTTTAAAAAACGACTTTAAAAAGGCGCAGTGTGAGAGGCAGCAGGCAGCCTGTAGCGTGTGAAGATACATCTGCGAGGAGGTGAGAAGCAACAAGAACAAAGGGCTGCCTGCAGGGCAGCCAGAGGGACTAAGGGAGAAGATGGCATGACAAGAAAATCCTGGCCAAAGTAGTATCAACAGGCCAGCAGCAAGGTAACACTTGTCAGGAGAACTTAATTCTTTCCTATCTAATTATGCAATGAAGATTACTCGGTGAGAAAGAATAGAATTCCTAAAACTCTTCCACCTGAAATACTAATTTTCCTTTCCCCAAGTATTGTACAACCACAAATACTTGGGGGTTTCTTGGTTGTTGAGGCGTTTTGGGTTTTTTTCAGTAACAAAACAAATAATCTAAAAATGTTCTTATCATTGGAGATATTAGAGAGAAGAAAACAAATGTACACTCTCAGAGAGATTTAAGGAAAAGGACCAAAGGACCAGTAAGTATGAAATAATTTTCAAAGGATACTGAACTTTACAGTCACATCTACAGAAAGCTGTGCAATTCACACTTAGTGAAGTATTTTTTTGCTGAAATCCATCTTGCTTTGACATCAAAATCTGGAGAACCTACCACTTGCAATAATATTTTGCTTCAACAGTTATTCATCTTCCCCATTAAAGCTGCACAGTTTATTTTTAAGTCAAAACTGTTTAGCTGAAGTTTCAAGTCATTGTGAGTTTCCTGAACAGATAAAACCTCATTTCTTCCCAGACTGGCATATGGGTACACATGTGTAACCACAGAGTACTGGTCACAGTCCACAATCTTCTTCTTGATAAACTATTTCTCTCCTTCCAGTTGCATTAAAAACTCTCTAAGCACTGAAAGTCTGCCTTTTTTTTTTTTTTTAAACACTTCTTGGCAACTTGCTTTTGCCACCCTCCCTAAAACACTGACAGGATGCACACAGCACCAGAAGATGGCCCTTTATCAGAGAGTAAGGTTTGATTTGTCTGATGTGACCTTCCCCTCTTCCCCAGCTGACACCACCTCCTCTCCCACTGTCCTCCAGTGGCTTTCTGTTATCTGGGTCAAGGCTCTTTGGTAAATGTGCTTCTACCACATTCTCCCATTTCTCTTCTCCAGCTACTCTACCTGCTGCACACTCACATCACATGGATCTCTCCTTGTATTCCAAGAATAAGAAATTCAAGGGCAGGCCACAGGTCTTCTCTGCCAATGCACCTGGGCTCCAGTTTATTAAAGCTTGCCAAAATTAAAAATACTTATTAGATGTTGATAAGTCACATTGATTATTAATGGCACAGAAACAATGATGCAAGAGCACAGACACACCCTCCTCCAATACACCAAACTGAAACATTTATCAGGAGCAGGAATCTAAAAACATCCAAGCTTAACCATCTCCATCTACTACACTCACAATTCCCTCTGTTTTCAAAGTACTTAGATAAATCTTAGCCTTAACCATCTCCATCTACTATATTCATGATTCTTTTTGTTTTCAAAATACTTAGATAAATCTTAGCCTTAACCATCTCCATCTACTATATTCATGATTCTTTTTGTTTTCAAAATACTTAGATAAATCTTAGCCTTAACCATCTCCATCTACTATATTCATGATTCTTTTTGTTTTCAAAATACTTAGCCTTTGATCCCGTGAGACCTGGATTCTTTTTTTCCACTTAGGGACAAAGAAATAAAATTATTACTAAAAAAGTAAGTCGCACAATTGTATTCTGTGCATATGTTCCATTCTCTGGTAGGACTACTTCAAAACAATACTTTTATCACTTGAAAAACCATAACAAAATTTTGACAGTAATAATAATTACAGGAGAGTTTTCAGGATTAATCTCCAATTCCCAGCTTGCTTCGTGAAACAGCTGGGGAGAAATGGAAGCCTTGCTATTGTTATCTGTAGAACACCTCAGTGCATTACGAACAAACAAACCGTGCATTTGTCACACTAGAAGTGGTTTGTTCAGGAGCTTTCAGTGCTGGCTTATCAGCGGCCACCCTGAAAAGAGTCAGCGAGCCGGGGCTGGTTCTGAGCAGTCACGCGTACCTCGCGGCTCAGCACAATCGACTTCCTCCGAGAAAAAAAATAACCAAGACGTTATTTGCTTATTATAAAAGTGATTTTCCTTCTTTGCTGAGGGGGCCCAGCCCAGATGAAAGGAGGGCCTCCCTGAGGAGCTCTCGCAGCGCTCACATCCTTTCGGCTGAGCCGCTCTGAAGCGCTGCCACCAACGCGCGAGGGGGTTTTCAGCCACGCCACTGCGCGGTGCCGTGCCTCTCCAGAACAATCGCTTGCCTTTTGGCTGGCTGAACAGGACCCCTGAAATACAGCATTCTACGGGCTTTCGGCAGTACGTGTCTTTAATCTGCATCTTCTTTGCTTTCGGGGGACTTTGTTGTTGTCGTTTGTGACGTTTTTCCTAAGCAAAGATGGGCTAACTACTCCCTCATATAAACTATCAGGGCGTGGTTCTGACTTCCCATTTCAAGTGGCACTAGTAATACCAACACTTAGGACTTTTTTTAGTATTTTTTTTTACTAGTACTCATTCTCCACTTCTAGAAAGGTCAGTACCCAGTGACGTCATTGGTGCCCTTGCAATAACCCCATGTCCTCAGCTATTCCACTTCTCTGCAGCCCTAAACTAAAACAAAATTTGGAAAAGTCTATCAATGCCTCCATAAGAGAAGAAAAAAGCAGAGCTTAAAATTCTTCAAGCAATTGAACTGTATTTTAAAGACATACCACATTTGAGCTCCTTGAATCTGGTCCTCACTTAGCTTCTCTAATTTCTACTGCCCTTTTCACAATCCAATTGTATTCGTGTTTAATTGTGAATATGAATCAGAGCTCCAGCTTAATGCAGTTTGTTTTAAAATCAAAGGAAATTCAATATATTAATAGGCATAAAAAAACCCAATTAAATCTTGCATTTTACTATTGAGTATTTTAATGAAAAGATCTTGTTCTTAATTGAAGACTTCTCTCTGCCAGGTTAGTTAGATTTAAAATCAAATGGGACAAGAGTTCTCTGAAACATTTACTTATGGGATGCTGCTTTGACTTAACTGTAACTAGATTAAATACATTTATTTGTAGCCATGTAGTTGGCAAGCTTGTTTTCTGCTTGTTAAGAGTTTTAGGAAGAATCAAGTCTTTCATTCGCAGAACTTAAATTCAACTTCCAAGAACAAAATCCATCATGGATTGTACAAACTGCAGAGCATAATACACATCTCCACAACCCAAGTAACTCCTGAATGCCACAACTACTGAATGTTAATTCATCTAGCTGCAAGTTTGTGTGGGTATTTCTTTTCTTGTGCTCTTGCTAGTTGCAGTTACATTTCCAAAAGACACGTAGTAAACATAGGCTGGAGGAGTCAAGCAGGAACACACTAACTGCACAGTATTTTAATGGGATTGTAGAAACATACACGTGTTTCCACAAGACAACACGAGAGGAAACACAATTTACTCCAAGAAGGTAATGAAAACCTAGCCTGACCTTGATATTTGCAGAGCCTGGGAAATCAGTAAAATGCCGACTCAGGTTCTAAGTGACCTTGCACAAAGTAAACAGCTAGTCCATGTGGTGTTTCAAAATTGAAAACTAGAAGTAGAAAAAGGGAACAGCCTTCAACTCTTAACACTTTTTGCCCACTATGAAACTAAGTTACTTCCTGCATGTTTCCCCTCAGTATGGAGTAAGTCAGACATGTTTGCTGCTTTGATTGCTCCCATTTTCAGAGCCTCAGGAACTGCAAGGAACTCCAGCAGCTTCTCTTTTGGCAGACAAGGGGTTCAAGGCCTCCCTCAAGTAGTGGTGCCAGATCTCATAGATGAGAAACAGCCAGCCCTTCTCCTTCTCTACGGTAGAAAGAAAATAAAGCCTGATTTATACAGGTAAAGCAGCACACAAAATTAGAACAATCCTACATTGAAAGTGAGGAGCAAACAAGCCAGTAGAACAGTCACCCTGGAAAGCAGCACCAGACATCTCCAAAAGCTGATCCTACCAAACCTCAGAGGGCTTGCATAAACCTCAATTCCAACTGCATCGATGCTGCAGCTGAATGCAGGACCTTCAGACAGTTCAATCAGAGGACTTCACCTTTGGCAGAACAGACTTTCCATAAAGGAGAGAATTTTCTTGGCCTCTTAACAGCTCTCCAGCAGAAAAATCTGCTGATGCACAGCTGGAGTATCAGAGGCTAAAGCTCCTGAGAGCAGATCTAATACAGTTTAATCACGAAAAATATTTAGTAGGGCAAAGGGTGCAAATACTTTCCTGTGCCTTGAAAAAAAAAAAAGCCAGTTCCTTGAAAACTGAGCTGGGAGGAGACAGCAATGTCCCATTTCTCTCAAAATCACGACCACCCCAGTACTGGGCTCAGACTGAACTGGAAGTCAGAATATCTTACAAGTGTAGCGATGCTGGAAAGGTAACCTGGTGACAATCACAAACTGGTCCTCGGGGTCTTACGAGCCTCACTGGAAGGGGAGCATCAGGTTTCAAGAAGCTTTTATGCAGTCACCCACCCAGCAGCTCAAGAAGTTTGTCACTTATCTCAGACTAACACTCCAGCACACAGGAAAGAGGTCACTAGCTCTCCCAAAAGGGCTACCTGGGAACTGTAAACCAGATCTAGACAAAAACTCTTTGAAAGAGTAGTTTAATTCACAAAGTATTCCAAAGATTGCTGTATGGGTTTTGAATACAATCAGAGTAGCTGAAGAAAGCACGGCTCATTAGAACTGTTTGCATTTTTAATCCAAGTTGCAAAGGACTACTGAGCAAGAAGGTGAACAGCATCTTATCAAGACTCAAGAAGGGGCTAAGAGATAAGGAACAGCATTTGTATAAATGACCAAATCTAATCGTGGCAGAAGGTCATCAGTGCCACACTCCAAAGGACCATGCAGTTTCTGCCCCTCTCTAAGCACGCGTGTGTACACTCAGGATGCCAGCTGGCAGGCCACATCTGGCTGGGCAAGGACGTTCCTCTGTCCAGTTCTGTCTTGTAACACAAGAAAAACGTCTGCATTGACAGTGTAACCCAACACGTACCCATCAGCTCAAAGCTCAGTTTCCTCATGCTCCTGTGCGAGTCTCCTCAGCAAATGGAAAGGGAAAACTTGCATGGAACCATCGAGCCTTCTAGGAAAATGGTATCCATGAAAAATACTTCAGCTCCCGTGTTTTCGAATGGTGTATTTGTAAAAGCATTCAGTTTAATCTTTAACCCACAGAACTTGAAATAGTTCGGCAACAATTAACGCATACAGGCACTGGAGTGTCTAATTAATGACCTAGAAGGTGATGAAACAGGAGGCAGTGGCAGCTTTGACAAAATAACACTTACATTTTCCAAGAGGAAGCCAGGGATTTCAGACAGATTCAACCAAGTGAGGCTGCTGGGCAGTGCAACAGCAGGCGAGGCTCGACGCACAAACGCCAAGCAAAACACAAAGGCAAACGGACTTGCTGCAGCAGGCTTGGGTTAGGCACTCCTTGAGGAAACATCAGCTTCCCTACAAGAGCTCAGTGGGGATCTCTGCTCAATCGCAGCTTTAATCAACAAAATAAACATCGCTGAGCAGACATTTGACTGCGAGGAACAATAACTAATGCAAACACTTGTTGTTGTGCAATGGCGATGGCACAGCCTCAGTCAGGAACACATTTTGCAGCACTGAACCCACCACCTCTGAATATAAAAGAGGTAGGGTTGGTAGTCTGAGACACCAGTGGAGAGAAGAACTTCCTAGGAGATTTACAAAGGAATTGCTAGCCACCAAGGGAGAACGATAGCTAATAAAGAGTATGATACATCGGTTATTGCAGGGAAGATACAGCACGCGGCAAAGCCTACAAAAGAAAATATTTGATTGTTTACACAGTTTGCTTTATGGACACTAGGTATCTCAAAGCAGAGAACTGCAAACTTCTCTGAAAGAGGCAACACCCTTATCCCGACCAAAATGTCCCAAGCAATAAGCAGGCAATACCGAAAGGGATCTCAAGTGTGATGCCCAGATTACAACCAAATTCTGGACCCTTCAACGAAGCCATCTCCACAGCTCCCTGCAGGCAATCCAACGAATAAGACTGATACTTTCAGCTCCAAGGATGGCTTCAGGGGCACAGAGAATCCCATGGATTACACTGTTTGCACCTGCCAGAGCTGAATGTGTGTTTAGTAAAGGTCTTCCCTGCTTAAATATTACAGTAGTTTTCCCAGAAAAAAAGGACTGAAGCCAACTATTTTCTCCCTTGCAGGATTCTTCTAAAGAACAAGCATCACAGCTCTCAAAAACGTGCTCCTTCCCCAGGATCTCACAGCATCTTTCTTCCAGAGCTGCAAAGCAGTAGCAGCCACTCCCAAATCTCAGGTGCTGGGGTTTTGGTTTTGCTTTTATTAGATCTCAAATAGATGTCAAATACCATCAAAGAGATCATAAAATTTACGAGCTTAATATAGAATTTGAACAATTGAAGATGGATCTACAATCGTAATGAGCAGAGTAAACATCTGTGTTTATTTTAGGCTAATATGGTAGAGAAAAGAGTTTAATTTCATAACCACACTGAGAAGCATGCAGTGGAACTAATGGGCTTTTACAAGGGATTTTACAACCCCCAAATACAAAACTCTGGGCTTTAAGAGACTTATGCACAACCTGATCCATTAAATACTGCCCTAAATCACTCCCCACAGACTACTGGGTAGAGAGGGCAGTCCTGACTGAGCTCTTCAGAGGCAGTAATACAAATGATCAGAACACGATTAATTAAAAATTCATTAAAACTGATGCACTAATGACAGACTGGTTTAATACGGTGGTGGCAGGTGAAATGACTGCGAACAGCAGCAGGACAGAGAAAGAACCCACAGGAAATACACATCACCAAGCTGCTCTCTGCTCTGTCCTTCTCTTTACCTCCTCTGGAAAACCCAGTGAATCAGGGAAATACCAAACAAGTGAAAAGATCTGCGAGGCAAAAAAATTTAACAGCTGGAGCCAAAACTTACAATGAAAGCTTCATATTCTCAAGCTATCTCAGCAACCCATCTTCAGTAATTACCCAAAGACAAATCACCTCATTTTAAGTACAAGGGAAGGGACAGAAACTGCCAGAAACAAGTCAGCTGGAGATGGAACAACTGTTACCTATTAGTCCGGTCTCACAGCACACACCCACCAGCCCAGCCTCACCAGAGGGGTCTGGCCTATCTTGTTTTAGTGCCAAACACGTAAAAGATGCACTGAAAACCTAAGGACGTCTCCATAAGAGATCACTTGGCACACTTGACTGCTAAGAGTATTTCCCCACCTGGAAAGTCACCAAAGGCATAAGGGAGGAGGCGGCAGCGTGGTCTGAATTGGATGCTGTCATTCTGTCATCGGATCAGCTCAGCTGTTAACACCTCAGGTGTTTTATTACTGCTGCCTCCCACCCAAGGCTTGCAGTTGGGAAATGAAAAGCAGCACCAAGCAAACAGGAGGTTGTGGTAGGTGTTCCAGAATCCATACCGGATAAAGGACTAAGGGTGTAACTTCTAATGCCTCTGAAATCCGCCCGCTCTGCACGACACCGAGATCAAGCGGCACGAGAAACAAACAACATACAGGATAAAGTCTGTTTGTGTCCAGCACTTCCAATCATTTGTACACTCAAACTGAGAGCTGCCAGCTCTGGAGGCTGCCACGTGCTCCCTGCTCCCTTTGTATCTGCCAGTTCAAACATGACGGAAGAAAACGAATCACAGTCCCTCTTGGCCTCTTCCAGAGCTGTCTCTTGGAGACACCACTGCAGTGACACCAGCCAGCTTGTCAAGCTTGGCACAGACAGATCCCAGCCAGTACCAAAGAGGCCACTGTGCTTTTTAACAAAGCCTGGAAAAGCACCAGAGAGCTGATCACTGCAACACTGCTGGGGAAGATGACTGCGCTCCTCACGGGAGCGTGACCCAGCCTCCCTGAGCTAACACAGAGGTCTTGGGACGTCATCTAGGATCCCACAACCAGGAGGGAAAGGGGAACGGCCCTGCCAGGGCTCTCCGTCACACCATCACCAGCACTCTCCAGAAAACAGCAAGGATGCACACCTAATGATTTAGGAGACTGGCACGTTCAATATTTATGATCCATGTCAGCTGTTGTCAGAGTTGGCTCCTCCACATTTCGAGCCTCTAAGTACTCCAGGAAGGCAGCATTTGTTTGAACGCTGAACTAACGTGACTTGTCACTGTATACTTTGGTGACAAGGGAGCCGAGGAAAGTGGTATTTGGCAAAGAAAGTTTTAAAAAGCAAAATACCAGAGCATATGATCTTGCATTAAAATGTTACATATTAGCCTTTTGATGTTTATCCCCCTACTTAGCAAAGAAAAGTCATGTCTGCCCAGAGTTTAAGACTGGGATTTTCAAAGGAAATCGAGGTAGGGAGCAAATATTACTCTAATTAAATAGGAATCGAACTCTTCACGCCCCACTTTGAAAATTCCTGCCTAAAGCTCTGAGGAGAAAAGTAACCCTTGTGCTAGTGTTTAAGAGCATATGACCAAGCTAACAGCTATTTTAATTAAAAAGCACAGCCCTGCTGCCCTAAGAGCTTTTCTGCTCAAGACAAACATTTGCTGCTCAAGCTAGCTCCCAGCGCTGGAGTTCTTTGGTGGAGTCAGCTGTTAGCACACTGTGCTTCCCTTAGAGACAAAGGTCGCCTAGATTTTAAAATATACAGTTCACTGGAGCCCTCTTTTCAGGGGAAAACAAAGCCTAAATAAATACAACTGCCATGGGAGACTCGCCTTCCCAGCCACAGGGGTAGAAATAATGAAAGGGAGCAAGCAGGCCAAGCCTGCAGCCAAAGTACTACAATGCAGGTCTTCCAAAACCCACTTGAGAGCGGGCACAGCGTCCCCCAAACCCAGAGACTCATCCCACAGCTTCTGATGCAGCACTTCAGCACCACACTGTGCAAAGGACTTAACTCCACGGAGGGCACAGATCTTTATCCCTGCTGTGCGCCGCTCCTGAAACACGATTTGGGACAAAGACTCATGGCGAGCCTCTGAAACGCTGCAGACTTTCCAGGGGAGCAGGAGTCTTTCTTAGACATGCAAGAAAAACATAAGCATTTACAGCACTTTCTGTTGGTAATCACTCAGGCACCCAAATTCTCAAGACATCTTTCTTGACCCAAAGCTGCACAGGTTAGACCAACAGAATCAACAGGTGCATTTAAACCAAGCTTCGTTCCTTTAGATGAATTGTAGCTAGAATGACTATCTTTTAAATTCTCAGATAGTTTCCCCACGTGTGTGGAAGGACAGCCTAATGTTCCATATGACTTTCAGCCCTAGACTGCCATCACTTCCCTCTGCCTCCACTCACCATGAGACTGCTCTGTCAATTTTAATTCCTGATCCCAGGAAAAAAAAAAGAAAAAAGGCAAGAAAGGGAAAAAAAAAAAGCAGCTGGACAGGATTTTTTACTAGATTAGTGAGTTAAAGTGGCACACTCCAACAAATCCCAGAGCCAGCTCAAGGGAAAGGGAAGAGTGTCTGCGAGCAGGGAGAGAAGGTAAAGACTTTCCTCCTCAGACCACAGTGAGGCTGGCTTAACTGCTGAAGAACAGCAGATAAAACAGTCTTCCCATGGCACTTTATCCTGATATTAGTCAGGATTTTTGGCTAACTCTGTCTCGAATCACACTCAGACCAAATTCTCTGGCCTGTCACGCACAGAGGAACACACTTCACACTTTCACAAAAGCACCCAGGGCTGCTTCCAAGGAAAGGTGGAGCTTCGTGACACATCTGCAACGCTGTGCTTTGAAAGGACCCAACAAACACCGGTTCTAACAAAGGCCATATCCTGGGACGAGCCAAAGTCAGCTTTAAACAAACCAACCATCAGTTAACATTCAGCAGCAGGAAAGATCCAGGGCAGTTTCACCCAAACACACACGAACGAGACTATCTTGACAGTTAGAAACTCAGGAGATTGATAATCACTATAAACATATGAAATACGAGAACTCTGAAGGTGACAAAACCACTAGTGACAGCAGGAATTTCACATCATTGTTTTTGAAAGGCAAGATTTTATCTTTCCGGAAAGAACAGCAAAATGAGAATGAGAAGGCAGGCACTTCTACAGAAAAGGAGCAGTGAGCTCTGTTTGAGGAGCAGGAAATAAGACTGAAAGCAAACAGCGTCACAAAAGGTGGGAGCAAGCAGAAAAAAAGAGCATTTTTTTAAAGAAATGCATAGTTATGTAGCCCAGCCTACCACCTGTCAGGGAATTACAAGAGGCAGATGGTTACCAGAAGGAACTGGGACAGAATCTGTTTCTGCAGAGGTTGCTTCAATATTACTTTACACAAGACTTTTCTTGATCAGAAGCAGTACGGCTTCTTGATCTTTCTAGCAAGGAATGGGACTGGTTTCTCCGTGCCATGAAGCACAAACCATATTAACAAACACGAGAGAGCATCACCCACAGAACAAAGATTAAGTAAAGACTAAAACTGCAGACAAAACCTTCCCCAAGAGTAGCTGACATGTATTTGAAAGCAGAGACTGTTATGAAGACAGCCCATCTAAACTGTCTGGTATTTTTAGAAAATTTAATGTCCTTTCATTTTTGACTGATGTTTCCTTACAGATATGTGTATTTGGGCCTTTTTTTTTAAAAAAAAGCAGTACACAATGTCCTCTAACCTCATGGTCGCATTGGAAGCTTTTGTTTCCGGGAAGTGTTCACTCTCACGGTTTGGCCCTGTTGAGCTCTAGCATTTATCAGGACAGAGTCCAAAAGAGTTGCCTGCTCAGCTCTCCCCTCTTCACTTACCTTAGAGATGATTTAAAATGTTATAAACCCCCTTTGTGTAAAGGATGGACCTCCACTTATTCATTTCCTTATTGCTGAATAACTAATGTTTTATCATTCACTCCTGTCAGCATCAACTGCAGTTTAATCTTGAAAAAATATCATCTTTGTCTCCAAACTGTTCCAGAAGCCCTCTACCCACCCTCCCTGTTCTGTGCCCTGCCTCAGTGTCACCTCTCGTGTCTCCAAGCTGGATGTGTACTGTATTCCTCACCTCCTTGGTCTCTAACTGAAGATGCAGGAGAGGGATTGAAGTCCATTCAGAAAAAAAGAAAGCTTCTTTCATGAAAATGACAGAGAGGAGTCATAGAAACTTGCACTGTGCATTTCAGACAGGACAGTTCAGTTCCATAAAGGTTCTAACCTTCACTGTTCAAACAGCCAAGCTGCTGTTTCCTAAATTGTGAGATCATTTTTATTTCCACGCTGCCCTAAGCCTAGAAAGACAAGGGCCTTGAGAAGCCATCACCTAAAACCACTGCTGCACTGATAACCTCAGCTGCACCATAAACAAAGGAAATTCTCAGAAAGCCCGTTCCATTAAATTGCGTTAGAAAGCCATGGGAACCTTGGGGGAGCTCCTCTCTTTCCAGGGTTTCTCTGGAAGGAAGGAAGGATCCTTCACACACACGAGGTTTTCTGGAAACGCCATCCACACAGGAGAAAGGTGGCACGAGAAAGGCCACAACGCTGTCTCAGTTTTCCCCAGTTCTACCCGGAGCCCGTCAGAGGTTCAGAGAGGGAACCACCACAACTGCACTGCAAAGAGTTGACTGGGGAGACAATCTACCACAAAACCAAACAATCACAGCCTGTCACCACCAAGGTCTCTTCCAGGTGAGCTGCAGAAGCCATCCCTAGCTGACAGCAGACATCCACCTAAACCCTGTAAGCCAAGCTAAATCCATGATGCCAGAACAACCCCTTGGAGATTGCATGCTTATGATCATTATATCCTCTGTGCCTGGGAGGAAGGCAGATCAATTTGCTACTGACAGATGCCAGAAATGGTAACAAAGGTTATAATCTCTGTGGAATAGGGCAAGACTATAGGGGTCACTAAGGGTTTGTCGTCTCCACACCCAAGTGCTCATGTCTTCCTATGCAGGTTTCACTTTCTGCAGGCTTTCAGGACATGGAGAAGTAGTACAGAAGTAAGGACACTTGCTCACTGAGGGGAGGACTCATTTTCTCCTATTTACACGTAATTTCAAAGAACGATGCAAGCTGTGGTGCACTTCACTCTTAGGTGTTTTTAACTTCATTTAAGACTACGTAATTCTTTTAAGTTAATGAGGGTTCTTAACTGGCAGCCTCCTTTGCAGTTAATGACGAACTGTTTACAACAAGGATGAATGTTCTCTGAGGAAAAAAGCATTTTTAAAGATGGTTTTAGGTCCTTTTTTTGTTTTTTTTAAACCTATGATTTTCAAATAAGGGCAAAAGCATACTCAGCTGAAAAAGTGTGCCAGCTAAGAAAGACTGGTATGACTCAAAAAAATTCACCCCATAACCAGAGGTATTTGTTTATTTTTGAAGTATGGAGACATTTTGCAACTAAATATGACACTGAGTTTCCTGTAAGCTGCTTGCTTATATTGTACATAACACTTTCCTGAAAATCACGCTTTTTTCCCCTTCAGACTCAGAGTAAAAACAGACTCATTTACGAAGCAAAAGTAGCTTTGCTAGTCAGAGAACTCGAGATAAAAATAAGTCAAGCAGGAAAATAACAGTGGCAAAACCATAAGCTTCCCATCCACACACTTCTCTTCCCTCCTTTCTCCCCCACCCATGCCTCCTTTCAGATTTGCCCTGTTTCTCAGCAGCGTCACTATAATCAACACGACCATTATCCAATCTCAGAAATACCCCTAAATGTATCAGCAAAGCCCTGCTATGTGCCCACAGCTGCAACAGCAAAGCCACGTTTTGTGCTTTTGGAAAACATTTCTCCATCTACAAAGCACGTCCATAGGAGGAGTGCAACTCATGGGGAAACTGTCCCTGGTGGTGGCGGTTTTGATGCCAGCAGCTTTCCCTGAAGGGTGGCACTGGCACCTGGCAGCAGCCACGGGCACAGGGGAGGGCCACGACCCCGGGCTGGTGCCCCAGGACGTACCTGTCCACTGCGGCGGGCAGCGGCAGTTGTAGGTGTTCACCCCGTCCACACAAACGCCCCCGTTCAGGCACTTGTGATTCGGGCAGTCGTCCACGTTGTGTCCACAGACGCTTCCCTCGAAACCTGGGCAAAGCAGAAACAACAGCAGACTGAAACGGGCTTCCAACCCCTTTTGAAGAGAATTCACCCCTCAGGCAGCTTCCCCTCCTTTTTTTTTTCTTAAACATTTGCCCTGTTAGCCTAATCCTGATGAGCCTCCATCTAGCACGACTTTGCTGAACGCCTTTCTAATAGCAAGCAGTCAGGTGACAGTTAAAACACTGCCACCATGGGTAGATGGCCAGCTATGCTTTCACAACCCAAAAGACACGAGGAGTTTCTCTTTCGGTGACTAAGGAGCACTGTCATTCAAAGCAAACAAAGTGAAGACCAAGACATTTCATTTACCAAGAGATAAGCTTCTTGCTGCCCACCAAGCACCAGCCAGGACAAGTTTTTCCCATGGCAAAAAAAGTGCTGGCGTTCACTTCATGGATACCTCAGCACAGTTCGCCTTGGATATGCCAAAGAAAAACCTCTCATGCTTTGAAAAGGAGCTTCTGAAGTCCTGATCTGGCTCTCTTCAGTGTCAGACAACTCGATCAATCAACAAATCAGCCACCACCCAAGCGATGCTTACATGCTAAGCCCTGCCTGAAAAGCAGAAGAAATCAGATACGCTTCCCCAAGGAAAACCCAGGCTCCCAATGAACACACGGACAAAATATTCTTGCTAGAGCTCCCTCTCCTTTTCAAAGAAGCAGAAGTGGGGACATTAGGGAAGGGAGCTGTCAATGATGTGTCTTCCCCTTGATTTCCCCTGCTGATTTATTTCATGCTTCATTAAAGAAACCTGCCACTTCTGCTGGATGAGAGAGCTATTTATCAAAGCACAAGTGGAATGCAGGCTAATGTGGATGGAGTAAATGATTCCAGCACACACGTGTTAATTTAAAACACCAGCTCTGCCTCTTCACTGCCTTGGAATGTAATATTAACATGACACAGTTCTCTCATCCAAAATTATGCTTTAACCCCTCTGCTTTTGATGCCCTGTTCCAGACGCTTCCATAACATCTGTGTCAAGTCACACAGACCCTCTGAGCAACATCTGGCCCAAAGCGGATCGTGCTGTGTGGCAGATGAGACTACAGAGCTCCGAGCCAGCTTCTCCAGACTACTGCTGCTCTCAAGAGACTCGAGGTGATTCATGTGCATTCCCATCTCCTGAGCTTCTCCAGCTCTACACAAGTGCTGGGAAGTGCCAAGCTGTATCAAGTGCATTAGCAAAGAACAACAGACTCGACATTAAAAAAAAAAAAAAAAACAAAACAAACAAACCAAAACTATTAGACCTTCAATAGTACTCTCTCTCTTCAAAGCCCTTCCAACCTCCACCCAAGATCCTAGAAATTTCATGGCAGCAGGGAAGCTTAAAACAAAGAGGAAATATAATGTGCTTAGCCAGAGTTCTAACCATTACAGCAGCACCTTCCTGGCAAAAGCTGCTGAGGAACAACCACCAGGGAACACAAACAGCTTTAGATCCTGATGTTTAAAACTCTATAAAGCTACCAAGCTCGAGCAAAGGCTCAGCTTTAAAACACAGGGGTGTCCTATTAGCTTGTGCTTCAACTTGGGAGGAATCATCCCACTGACCACACATTGCGCTCATGCCAGCACGTGATCAGCGTGGAAATACACCCACAACCACAAAGACAAAAGGTTTAAGTTCTTATCCCTTCAGTTTGAAGACCAGTCCTACTTTCTAGTAAACAAATTTCTGACAGCAGGCATTTAAACTCTCTCACTGTACTTCACACAAATTTAAAGTGGCCCAATCATTTTCAGAATAAAGCATGGAAGTCACCCCACTACTAAAACCTCACCAAGCCACTCTATTATTTTCACATTTTAACCGGTTATACTACCAAAGAGCTGCTCTGACATATGTGAGCTTTTCTCTAGCTGGGTCCCAGGATCTAATTTTGCAGTTATATAACCTGACTCTTTCCAGAAAGCCCCAGAGTTCACTGTTTTGATGCATTTGGACACCTGACACTGTTTCCTGTTCCCCCCTGTGCTGGGACTCACATGTTGTCCTGTGTTTTCTCCCTGCACGAGAGCAGTTTGGAATACATACCCTGACTTCTGCTCCATATCTCCAAGCACATCAAACTAAGGAATGAGAACCTCAAGAGGAAAAGTGTTCCCACTGCTAACAGCATGTTGTTCTTCCCCTCGTACACAGACTGACACAAGCAGGTAACTTTATTCCTATGTCATCTGAGATCTCCACCCCGTTCCACAGCCTCAGATCCAATTCCCTCCAAATCTTACTCCTTTAGCCTTATTTCAACCTATAAATTACACCTCAGACTTTCTAGGCCAGTTTCAGAGTCAGTTAGTGCTGGGGACAGGAAATTATGCCTGAAAAATGTCACGTTATTTTCAGACTTAGGGCCTGCTGACAGGAAATTAGGGATGTGGAGAGCTAAAACTAAGCTGGGCTACTCCAGGCAGCATCTGGGCTACTCACCTGGAGCAGAGGGGCAGCCACTGCACCTGGAACCCCAAGGCTGCAGGCATGGAGAACCCCAGAGCTCAGGGGAAGGTGCTCACCTCCAGGCCCAGCAGGCAGAGGCTTCCCACCCCGGGATCTCCGTGCGCGTGGGTCCCCACGCGCGGCACGGCACGGCGCAGCACAGCGCGACGCGCCGCCATAAACCGGCGTGGGGTCACTTCCTCTTCCCAGGAAGCACTCCAGCTCTCATAAACAGCCTGCTCCAGCCTGACAGATCGCTTCCTGAACAAGCCCTTGGAATTCCCTAGGGTCCTTATCTTAGTTAATGGGTAATTATTTTGATGGATAACAATGAATAATCATTTTCCCAGCTAAGAACTTCCTCTATTGACTTGTTTAACATTCCATTAACGGTTAGTTGCCAAATGAAGTCCTTTTTTGTCAAATATTTATAACTACGAGCTCATTCTTATATTCAAAGGAGTTGCTAATGCTTCAGGTTACGTCTCCTTCAAGGAAATTTTTTTTTCCACTACTACACTGTTACGATTGACCTAACATGCTCACTTGTCTACGATCCTGCTTCTACCTAAATCAACAAAGCCCAGAGGAAAAATGATTTAAATGATTACGCTAGATGGATAAAAAATGAGGTTACCTTCCAGACAGATGCAATACCCACAGTGTGTGTATATATATATATAACTTCACTTGATGCTTGCCACCAAATGCTGACATTTGTATATATACATATATACAGTGTGTGTGTATATATATATATATACATACACAACTTCATTTGATGCTTGCCTCCAAATGCTGACTAAACACACATGAGTTCATGGATTACCTACTGCAGGATTTGTTTGTGTACATCCACAAGTGACACGGGAACCTGGGAATTTTAAATAGCAGCTGGACTACACGGTACGTAAACAGTACTCGTGTGACAGCAGAAAAAGCTGCTGTGACATACAACTCCGGGTTCTAGGTTTTTCCTACCTTTTCAAGATCTTGTTCTCACCTATCTGTATTTACAAAAAGATTAAACTCACTGAAAAGCTAAGGAGGAAACATCTACAGGAAACAAGAACTCATTTCAATGCCAGTGCAGCAGTAGCCTAATATGCCTAAATTGCTGCTTGGGCACAGTTTCTTCAAAGTACTTTTACAGGTCACAAGATGCAAAATCCTATCAAAAACCACTCCAGCAGCTCACAATGTAACTGTCTCCTGTCTCTCTGGCCACAACACTCAGTGATGGCAGCATCTTAAGGCAGCCCAGAAGGGCCAGAGCAATTCCATTTATAGTCACAGTATCATCGGCATTGCTCCAATTCAGAGAGGGAGTCTAAAGTGGAATTTCTAGTCCATAATCTTGGCACTCTGCTCCAGAGGAGCAGGCCTTGTTCACATCCTCCCTAGGCGTGACAGGCCACCATTTCTCTTCTCTTTCTGTTGACCTTTCCTTCCCAGACAGAACCTTTTCCAACACTTCAGAAATTTTGCTCTGCGCTAAGCGGGGAAAGAAATGGCTGGGTGCCCTGCCTTTATCAGAGAGTTTAATGTAAGCATTTGGGCCTCTCCAACAGCTCCCTTTTTTGCTGTTTTTCAAGTGACTAGTTTTAAAAAAAAAAAAAAAAAAAAAAATCAAGCTGGCGAAACAGCACGGCCAACTTAAACAAATACAGGAAATAGAAAAGTAAAGGCTCTCAGAGCCACGTTAACTCGCACCCACTACACACACTGTGCAACAAGTCAAAAAAGACAGCTAATAATCCAAAACGTGTGAGGAGTGTAGGTGTGTAACTGTTACTATAGTAATCTCATTTTCGTTCCCTGACCGTATTTCAGCCAGCCCACACACTTGTCTAAGGGAAAATCTGCTCCTACTCAGTCTCGTGCCCCTGTAAGAGAATCACTAAAGCAAACTGTCTCACCAGCTTTACAGGATCAAATCCTTCCAACTTCATCTTTCTCTCTTCTTCCTCCCACAACAGTGCTCCTGCATGAGGCCCTAAAGTCCTTGAACCGGCTAAACAGATCTGACTTTCAAGGATATTCTGAATTTCTGGGCAAGACTTAAATCCAGAGATACTTGGTTTATAATTTCATTTTTAAAAGATGCAAAGCAGAAAAGCAATTAATTCCTCGAGGGCAACCGTCAGTTAAGATATTGCATTTTCAAAGACTCTTTCAAAGCACTCTCCCTTCAAGTATAGTTAAAACAATTGCTTTCAAAAATAAAGTAGAAGGACGGATCATCTTTAAGACTGATTTTGCTAAATTCTTCAAAGTCACATGCTTGCCCAGACAACCCCGAAAGTCGTGCAGACACTGTCTAAGGTTGGCAAGGTACATTTAAGGTCATTTGAGCAAACACCTCACGACAAAGGTCTCCAGAAAGAGAGCAGTTTTCACAAGTTCTAAATTCCCTTTCCAGACAGACCTGTGACTCCAGATGATCCTCATGAGAACACAGCCACTCTGTATTTGTCCTAAACAGTATAGGGCAGCTACATCTTTCACATAAATAACAATAGAGACATGCTCAAGGGAAGAGAGTTCACTTTTCTAGATTACCACACACCAAGTCTGTGTGTGCCAAACTGCAATACACTCAAGTAGGAAGTCTAGTCAAAAGCATTTCCAAACAATCAGTTTCCCATGGAGTTGAATTACTCAGTTAAAAAAAAAAAAAATCAGCCTAAAAATACCCTGATATGCAAAGATGACTAGTTCTGCCCTGTGGTCAAGGCTGACAAGTGGACAGGGAGGAGGACAGGATGGGACCACCATCCCAGCCAGGTGACACGGGTAGAGGTGGGTGCCTTGGTGACTGGAGTACAGCTTGGCACAAAACCAGTGCAGCCCCTGACCCTGAGCGAGCATGTCACCCTGCTGTGCATGAACTCAGGGCAGCTAACAGCAGCAGAAAACAAGCAGTCAAAATTTATCTGGGGACAAAAAGGGTGTGGTGAGTTAGGACTGAGATCTTGTCCGATTTGGAGGAACTGGAGAAGGATAAAAAAGGAGAGAATAGAACTTTGTGTGTCTTAGGGTTACGGATGGAGAAGGAAAAAGACACATCTTCATTCTTCAAAAAATGAAGTTAACTGAGGCCTGTACTGACAGAGAACTACGTATTTGTAGAGTAGAATTTCACATTCCAAATGGGCATTACGAGACACCACCCTAATCTCCTTGAATCTACCTCGTAGTTTTTGTCTATTTGATTCTCTGACTCTAACCGGGTTTCCAAGGACATTTGTCCTTTCTAACCTTCTTCCCTTTCCCTCCTTTCCGTATCACGAAAGGTAGGACACGTGCTCGCACATTAACATCCTACAGAGCTTCCCGCCGTGCTGAGATTCCTCCCTTCCAGCGGACATCGCGCTGGAACACCGCACACCCCGCAGGAGCCCCGAGGGACGCTGCCGCGACACGACCCAGAGCCCGGGCTCTGCGGAGCGTTACCTGGCAGGCAGTTGCACTCGAAGGTGAAGTCACTGGTTTGGTGGCAGGTGCCCCCGTTGAGGCAGGGTGACGGGGAGCAGGGCACGTACACGCTCTCGCAGCGGTGGCCCGTGTAACCGGGCTTGCACTGGCACCGGTAGGAGCCGGGCAGATTGACACAGGTGCCACCGTGCTGGCACAGGCCTGCCGTGGTACACTCATTCACATCGATCTCACACTTCTGCCCAGTGTAGCCAGACAGGCAGGTGCAGGAGAACTTGTTTCCAGACACGGTGCACGTACTTCCGTTGGCACAAGGTTGAGATGTACAGGCATCAATCCACTGGCATTCCTTTCCTTTAGGAAATCAAGACGGATTAACGAGAAGTTATTTCTGTGGAAAACAGCATTTCTTTCATGCTACCTCAAAATTTTTACTGAACTAAAACTTTACATTACTACAGGAAAACAGAAAATCAGTTTTACCGTATTATACATTTTAGCGTATTATCTACGGTAAAATCTACATTTTACTGTATTATACCTGAAATGAAAATGGATTTGTGGTTACAGTATGAAGCCATTTACCAGGTTGCAGCAAGATACAGACTGCTGTGATTTATAAAAAGGACCTGAAGTCATACTACGCACACTGACAGTCACTCTTCTTCTACCTCCCCTTCAAGAGTGAAAGGAATAAATTTCCATGCTTCCCCCCAGGCATCAAAATATTGTTTTCCCACAGAAAGATTTTGCTGACCAAATTTGCTTCTTTATTTTTTTCTACAAACTAGACTCTGAATTCAAAGTGTAACAGCCACTCCAGAGTACTTTCTGCATTCAGTTTTCCCATGTGGACAGCCCCACAAGATTCAAATATTTTTCTGCTTACGTGTAAAGGGTAGGGAGTCTGATTCCCTATTCCCCTTTGCTTTTTTTGGTCATGAAGTCATTTAGACTTCCTCTCATTTCCTGTGCTGGAGCTAGAAAATTTGAGAGCACATTACAACTGCCCCGGAACATTCCAGGGTGAAGCTATTCCCAAAGGAGCGGGTCTGGAGGCACAGATGCAGAAGCCCACCTGTGAAACCTGGAAGACAGACACACTCGTACGTGTCCTGGCTGTGGGGGTGGCAAGTGCCTCCGTTCAGGCAGGGCTGGGACACGTAGCACAGGTGAGATTCCGAGTACTGACACTCCTCCCCCGTGAATCCCGGAGCGCACTTGCAGGTCGGTTTTCCTATCAGGGATGCAGCTTCACACGTTCCCCCGTTCTTGCAGGTGTTGCTTTCACAGGGGTTTCTGTACTGACAGTAGTCTCCAAGAAAGCCTTCTCGACACCTGCAACAGAGAAGAGATGAATTGCAGCGGTCCCACCTGAAGCCTTGCTGGTCTGGGAAGATTCCGGGAAAGAAGTCCCATGACCACCAAAAGTCTTGAAGTTTGCCATAACTGATGGTGACACTAACAAACCTAAAGGCTGACGTCACGCACGTAACAGGGACTTCCTGTGGGACAGTCTCAAATGAGACCTCTGGAAACCCAAGCTCAAGTGGTGAAATCGCTCATTACGAAAGACATACCACATTCAATCAGAGTTGTATCAAATGCAGAACCTCGTTTTTGCACTTCCCTTCAAAACTTCAGTAAAAGCCTAAGTGTTAAAGAACTGCTGAGTAACAGTTCCTTGCACCTACTCCTATTCTAACAAGCATCCTTTTCTAGAAGAACATCAAGCAGTTTAACAAGGCATTAGCACCAGGTATTATCCATCTTCCAAAACTATTTATAAACATTGTACAAATGCAGTGTCTGGGGACCTGAAGATCTGCAGCAGATCTTTCCCCACGAGGCTCCCGTGAGACAGGAATACACTGTTATCCTCATGCTGATAAGTGCATCTGGGACTGGGACTTGCTGAAGCCTGCACTCAAATAGCAACACAAGCACTGCAGTCAGGTCTCCCACGCCCCTGGCTAGCACCCTAACGACAAGGTCATTGTTCCTCTGTCTCCCACAGAAAAACGAGTACACACACACTATCTACAACCAGGGCAATATTTTATACAAGGATCTCCAACTGCAGAATAATTGCAGTTACTTCTCTCTAACCTAAACTTATGTCAATACAGTCTGACTACGCTTGTCAGCTGTAATCCATCTTTTAACTGGCCTTTGTACTACGGATTTACCATTTAACTTCCAGAGACAGGATCCAGGCAAGCGAGCCTGCAAAGCCCACCTCTGCGGCCCCCCCAGGTCCCGTTTGCTTCTATCAGGTAGCAGAAAGCTGCAAGGCTACATACTGGATAAAAATAACACCCAACACACAGGACTGTCCACTTGCAGCTCTTTCTGTAGTGCACAGCTGCCTGCTGTAACTGCTGAGTAACCGAGGTACAGCCCAAGAGAACACGTGTTTCATCTTTTAAAAAAAAAATATCAGAGGTGAACATTAGATATGCTTTGCTCCAGATCAGGAAAGGGGCAATTATTAAATCAGTGAGTTACTCATGTCTGAAGGGAGGAGATTCCAACTGCAAGAAATACACAAAATCTCAAGTCCTCAAACAGGAATGTAACAGTAAAGAGGCTGCTTTTTTCCTTATGCACTGAGAAGTGTATGGTAGATTGGAGGGCGAAAAAAGCAAAACCACGTAAACAACAACCACCACCCCCACCAAAAAAAAAAAAAAACAACCAAAACAAAAAACCACCACCGCAACAAAACCTCACAACTAACCAGACAGGCTCCAAAAATCAGTTGAAAAAATCAAAGAATGGACATGAAGTTGTGTTTTAAACAGAATCCTACAGGAATTTGCCTTTGTTCCTACGCTATTCAACACGTCTATTGATTATTAACAATGGAAAACATCAATGCTGGTCAAACATGTAGGTAAGAGAGAAGATAAGTTCTTGACAGCGAGTAGTAACATGCTTAACGAGACAGTCAGCACCCAAAATGTACTTTAGTACTGCAAAGTCATACATCTAGAAACAAAACACACAGGGCATCCCCCCAAAACAGGAAACTGAGCTGGGAACAACATACTTGCTCTGGGGATTCCTAGCAGTGGGATAAATGTGAGTTCCTGGCGTGACAGTTTGGCCAGGAATACTTCACATGTACAAACGGCAAATATCAAGCAGGAATAAACGAGATTATGCTACACCTGAGAAATGCTTGGTACAACCGTGACGCCGCTTCTGGTGTTCGCTCTTGAAGAGGGAAGAGCTCAAATGAATTCAAAGAAGCCAACAGTAACGATCAATAGAAAACTCTGGCCACAATGAAAACTCAGGTGGGTCTGTCCATTTAGCAAAGGGAAAAGGGAACAAGACAGTTAACCACAAGCTCCAAGTACCCACTATGAAACACGGATTTATCAATAATTCCCAATCTAGAACGTACCGGGATAACAGAACTGAGCATTTAAAACTTGAAGCTAGATGAATTCAAATTAGAAATAGGGTAGTATCTTTATTTTCAGACACAGATTTATACACGGTCTCTCAGCAGCGGAGAGAAACAACTGGAACAACACATTTAAGGTTGCAGTGGAATTTCTCCATCACTCATGCTTGTTTAAAAGAACACCAGGATTGGCTGTTTCAGGGAGAGCATGCACGCTAGTTCAAACAAAGCTATTCAGAGAGGTTATTATCCAAGTTATGCAAGGGGTCATTACTAGATGACCACAACTGTTTTTTCTCATGTTAAAATTTATTAACTAGCTTTAGCCGTATGTCTAAAGCAGGAAAGTCATATGTGCGTAACTGTAATTTACCATTGCCCACACCCAAATTAAGCTCCTTTCGCCATACCTTAATACTTTCAACTTCATACCCAAGAACAGACATGAAAGAAGAGATTTTGCAGGGCAAGGCAGGATTAATAAAGTTACAGAAAGCAAATCCTGAGACAACACCAATGCAGAATATCCTCTGCCTCTTGTGCCATCCTCGGTGCAACAGCCGAAGGCTGTGGGTCAGCATGAGCTGCAGCCACATCACACGACAGGCAGTCCTGGGGTATTCTGGGCCTAAACCACACAGGCTATAGGCTTCCTTTAACATCCAAAGTCTCTCCTTGCTTCAGGTTGGAAATCAGTCCAAACGCCAGCGGGTTCGTAGGAGCTGGATCACAAGGAGACCTGGCACCCGGCGAAGAGGGCTGTGCCAGGAGCTGGAGCGCTGCTCGACTCCCACGGCATTCGAGCCCGCACGCAGGGCACCGGCTCTCTCACACACCGTCTGGGCAGCCACAGTTGAATCATGTCTCTGGACATCTACGTGCAGCTGGTGGTTGTGCAAAGGCAAACCGAACTCCAGCCCCAGAAGTCTTACAAGAGCTGGTTGTAGGGATTTCTCCTGGTTTCATCGCCGCCAGGCAGCAGCGCGCCAGGCTCCTCGGGCTAACGGCCGCAGGACGCGCACTTGTAGCTCTCTTCACCAGGAAAGAAAGAGCAACAAACCAGAACTTCACAGAAGCCCACCTAGGCCATCTCATCAGAGCTCCTCCAACACCACCCACTCCACCGGCAACTACAAAATAGACCAAAACACACCAAGAATTTAGGTGCTAAAGTGCTTTTTCACTGAAAGGTGGTAAAGCAAACCAGAAAGTCTAGAGGAACATTTCAGGTTTTGTCCACAAGTAAATAAACCCCCCAAATATATCTTCTCTCCCACCCCTAATGCCCAGAGATACTGGGAGGTGCATTTAACTGTTGCCCCTAGACAAGAGGGAGAAGGCAGCCTAAACACTGATTAAGAGTATTGCTGGTATGAATTAAAAGGAAAGCTGAGATGTGTGCTCTGAGACAACCATCACCCACAAACGGCCCAGCATTTGTACACAAATGTTCTGGTACAAAGTTGAAGAGCACTCCAAGACCAGGCTTGTTCTGGTATCTTCTGAGGCTAATCAGAAAACCATGAGGGAGCGCTCCAACAGGGAACAGCAAAACCTCTTTTAACTTCAGCTCTTTATATTTGGGAGCAGGAACATGCCGGTCTGTGGAAAGATGGGAGGTCAGGTGTACATGGCCCCCTTTTGTTCTCCTCCTGGAGAAGTGCTTGGTCACAGAGTTATGCTATTTTGCCCCCCAGCAATTCAGTGCAATCCTTTTTGAATGTTAAAGAACAAAAAAATCTACAGTCCAGATTTTCAACCATGTGTCCTGTCATCAACATTTCTAGGCACAAATACTAGTAATTTAGTTCTAAATGCTGGTGTAGACAAAACTGCAAATATTTGCTCCTGATTCATGTTGGGCACCACATTGTTTCTCTAAAAATAGAGGCAAACACTGAAAACATGCAGTCTAAGTCCAGACTGTTTTAAAGGATATGATTAAACTCAACAGCAGCTCCAGCTTCCCACCACCCCTGCTCTGCTCTCATCCCAACCTACTCTTTCAAGTTCTCTTTAGGAGAGGAAAAAAACCCACTTGTCTACAGAGCAGCTTAAAATTGTAGCAGCTTGTGTCAGCTCCAAATGACATGCTCAGAACAGGAAACCAAATCTTTTCCAAATAAAAGCCACTGTTTCTCCTCAGTTTTCCATCTAACACTCAGAAAAAGAAACAGGAAGATGAAGTTTGTTCTGGCACTTTCTGGAAGCACATGAGGTCTCTTAACCTACTTCAACAGGAATTTAATCTTTTAAGAACAAATTTCACATACAACTTAATTCAAATCATGATTTCTGAAAGCTAGAGAGTCTGAAATGGGAAAATGTCCTGTGGGCTGCATCAGCTATGCAGCTGCTTCTAATTAAAGCTTCTCCTTTACTCTCTCTGGGCTACTTTCCAGCACAAATACTTTAGAGCTCAGCCTGTTTTTTTTTTTTTTCCCCCCTCCTCCTTTTCAGCTCCAGCCTGCATTTGCCTTAGCCCAGGCTCTCATGGAGCTAAACAAGAGACGTAAAAACAAAACGAAGGTATTTATCCAAATTTGAAGTATCCACAAATCCAGAGAGCTGTATTCACTCTAGGAACCTAATGCTGCAAATCAAAGCAGAAGACTCACAAAAGATGTGCTTTTGGCTCTTCTGCCACAAAACCACACCGAAGCTACCTTCCAAAACTTAGTTCTCTCCTGCTTTCAATAGACTTCTGGAAAATATGTCTGGTCTGCTGGAAAAACTTCCTCATCTGCTGTACTGTATTTGCCTGGGCACATTCATAAGACAGTCTCTTCAAATGCACCTTATAGACAATTTTAACCAGACTTCCAGATGTTTGGTTTTCATGGGAGTTTTCTGCTCAGACCCATGATATCATCTGGAGATGCACAGAAGAAAGCAGATGGTTTTGATTTAAAAAGCGAAGGGAAGAATTTCCTCCTAGTCCTGCTTCTCTCCCCCCTTCAACCCAACACTCCCTCCACTTCGATTGGAAGATGCTTCAAGGAGAGGGGAAAAAATGCCAGCGATGACTAACGTGAGAAGGGTCTCAGCTATTTTGTTACAGATTTTAACCAGACTTCCCTCTGGCTCCGGGGTTCTGACTCCCACACCTACACCTCCTCTCAGGAGGGAGAACAGGATTCTCTGGTTAGCTTTACCAACGCTCCTTCCCATGTCTCAAGGCGCCCATTTATGCGTCATACTTTGAATGCAAT
Source organism: Callaeas wilsoni (assembly GCA_013398955.1). Lineage (NCBI taxonomy): Eukaryota > Metazoa > Chordata > Aves > Passeriformes > Callaeidae > Callaeas > Callaeas wilsoni. The sequence continues at coordinate 86,409 of VWPU01003140.1, forward strand.
CGCTGGGATGGGACGGCCTCCCCGCCCTGCCTTTAAAGCAGCACACAGCTATTGTTCCCAGTCCACAGAGTGCCTCTACAGACAACCACTCCACAGGGCTCTGCGGAGCAACAGCAGCCACCGTCTGAACAGACAGCCTTTTTTGCCCGTCAGAGCTCTGAGGAGCTTTTGGTGCTCACAGGTAACTCACAATAGAGAATTATGACTGAAAATCACTACTCTGTTCCCAGAATCTAAGCTAGCAGTGCGTGTACTCTCCCCTTTTTCCTCTGCCCTGGTCTCAAGGGTCTCCTTTGACTTCTGAAAGGAGACAGAAGGAAACAGAAAAGGGCAGACCATTCTCAGAAAGGGGCAACTTCTCAACTTCTGCATTTAGCCTCTTCTGGAAAACTCTCAGACCTCATCCTGCTACAAGGTCTCCTATGGGTATTCCCCATTCACTAGTCTAGGAGTGATTAGTCTCTCGAGACAGATCCTAAGCAGATATCAGCTGAAGTCTCAGAAGCAGTTCTGCAGTCTAGCATCTTGCCTTCGGTCCCAGAAGTCCTCTTAAATCCAAGTTAAAATTCATTTATGAAGACCCATCTTGAAGAAAAGGTAGGTCAAAAATCTTGCAAGGGAGCTGAAGTTACTGGCAGCTAGAATTAGGACAGAAGCCCCTTACTGCCATGCCATTGCTGCTTTGAGTTTAGCTTTTTTTGGAGGTCCTCCTGTTGCCAGTCTACACGTAAGAGGCAAAAACTGGATCATGCAACATAAAAGGTGCACCAGCTTCAGCACCCCATGAGAGAAACGCTGCTCACTGAAGAGACAGAGGCACACGGAGCCGTGCAAAGCCTGACAGCTGGGAGCACGAAAGGATGTGCTGAAGGAGACTGTCCTTTCGGCACTCCAGGGTCCCCATTTGACTAAGCACAGCTCTGAGGTTTTTTACACCATCAGGAGTAACAAAAGACCTCAGTGCTAAAGCAGTACTTGGTTCCACAGAGGTACAGCTATCCCTTCTGGATACACAAACTGCAACAGTCCTAAAGGTCAAAAATTCAATCCTCAAAGCCTGCCAAGCACAAGAAGTAGCAAGGCTCAGTTTCCTCCCTAAACCTTGCAGCACCCCTAGGTCAACTCCCTTCCCACTTCTGCTTCTCTCCCTGGCACAGTCTTGCTTCTGCTCCCTGCCACTGGGGTGGGAAGTTGGGAGAGGCCACAGCTGTGGAACATGGGGAAATCAGTTAAGAGACTCTCTGCTCTAGGGCCCTGCCCCATTCCAAGCAGAGGCACTGCCCAATCCTGCAGCCACCTGCAGCGGAGCAGATGCTGGTGCTCAGAAAACAGCAGGCAGCGATGCCAAAATCTCTGCTCCTCTTGTCCTTGAAACAGCTCCCTGTGCCCACACGTTCCTTTCCAGCCTGCTGCAAGTTCACAGCGCTGTCCCATGGACTCTCCCTCCTGCTGCTTCCCGGCCATCCAGCAGCAGGGAGACAAGAAATTGCTTTGCTGTGATGGTCAGGGTTAGCATCAAGCAACAAGGAACTGTTACCCTGCTTCTCTTTGGATACAAGAAGGCTCCTTCATGTTTGACACCTCAATGCGTAAAAGGCTGCCTGGAGATGCTTTGAGGGGAAAAAAGCCCACCCATCACAGTGCAAAGCAAAGCCAAACTCCGCACTGAAACTGCCTTTTGTCAAAGCAGGACCAAGAAAGCTTGGGAGGACGGGTCCCCTTCACTGCTGCTGCAGATACAGACATATTCCGTGGAATAAAGCCTGCATCCTCACCATGGGAGTCGCTGAATGAGTGCAGAAAGAACCCTCACACAAAAAAGTCTGGCTTTGGAAGACGCAAACACAGGAATCTGTAATTTTCTAAATATAAAATCAAGGTCAGAGGAGGTCAGTAACTTCATCGAGCAGTGCCACAGAATGACAGCCATGGGCCAGCAGCGTCACCAGGGGAACAGAGCTACTTAAAGGGCGCTCGCAAGAGCAATCTGATAAAGCTCCAACCCCGGCTTCCTTACGAGGGTCACAGCCACTGTTCCCGTGGCAGATGCCAGATACACCACCACAAAGGCTTCTCAGCAGAAAACCAGCCTTCTCTTTTAACGGAGTAGATGGGACGGGATTTTCAGGCACACAAAGCCGCTTCAGCAATATGCTGCCATCCACTGCTGGGCCAAATATCCAGACTAGGTGTTTTGTTATCAGTGCTTACTCATATCTTATCACATTTGCTTATTGCTGATGCAGGTTCTCCCTCAGCAGCTCGCCTAGGAGACAGCAAGACTGACGGGATGGCCCGACCACACACTACAACAAACAGCTCAGCCAAGAGGAGATACAGAAAGAGGAAGAGGGCCTGTTATAATAACTTATTGCCCAGAAGAGGAAGTACGGCAGATAACTTTTAAAAAGTGGAAGGGGTGGAGATGCTGCTAATCATTGAGAGATCCTGCAGACTTAGAAGCCAAGCCACTTGCTTTAGTAATAATTTCAGTTTCCAACATTTCTACTCCTACAATCATCGAAAATTCAGAAAGTCATTTGGGTTTACTAAACCGGAGAGAAAAGTTCCCCTCTTCAGAGTTCCTCATTGTGCAGGAAAGAAAAAAAAAAGTTAAAACCAAAACAGGATGCTAAGAATCGGCTTGCTAAAGGTAGAGACTCCACAACTGAGGTGGGTTTTGCCACTTTGTCCCTTCCTTTCTGCAAAAAAAAATGTTCTTGAGCCAGAACTAAAGACAGACACTTACTAATCTCTGTATACAGTTCTCTATTAGCCTTTCCAATTAGTACAGCACCTGCAAAGGAACTGAGCTGTTTCTTGAAGGAAGGGTTGGTTTAAAACCTGCAAGAACACTTTGCACAACAAGGAGGAAGGCAACATTAGAATTATAAATGTGTACTTAAAAAACGAGACAGTGGTCAAAGCTGCCATTGTAATGAGGGAAATGCGTCAAGATCTGGCCTGCGCTACAAATAGTGCAGAAGTTAATCAGATGAACCAACTGAGGCTGCAAAAAACAATTGTTAAGGCACGGTTCAGAGGAACATGCAAGCTGGAGAAAACGTCCTTAGGAAGGTACAAGCAGCACCAACATCAATACCAGCCTTGTTTATTACCTTTATTGTGACCTACATACTTTGGCTCCAGACTAGCATGCTTAAGTACACACCAGAAAGACCGACAAAAGACACCTATTTCTTGCTTCAATCTTAAAATACAAGTGAAAAGCAGGAAAAGTTCCAGCTCTCTTTTCAGAAGGGCAGCTCATTTAAGTTGACATCAACGTAAAAGTACAGAAAGGAAAAGAACAGGAAGCAGCAAGAGTTAGAAATTTTAAAAGAAACCTACAGGGAATAACAAGTTACATATTTGCTTTTCTGTGGCCTTTCTGCACATCAGGTATTGATTTGAACCTGAGAAGAACCTCAGATTAGATGATGATTTCCCCTTTGTGTGCCACAGGTGCAATTTAGGTACATCGAGCTCTATGTACCACATTAATAGAGAACTAAAGCTTGTGGTTAGGGAAGATGGAAGTGTAGAGAAGTGTGAAGAGCAGAGCTCTAAGTTAGCCAAGCTAAATCAACAGGAGAAAATTCACTAATATTTAAAGAATGCTGGCACTAAGATAACGTCTCAGCATGCTAGAAAATGACACAACTTGAACTGGTGAAGTAAACAACCTCTAGAAAATAATCTGTTTACTGCAGACATAGTACATTAACCTGGCCAAACAAAGAGGATTCATCTTTTGGCAAAATATCACTTCATTTAAAAAATTAAAAAAAACAAAACAAAACAAAACAAAAACCCTAAGTACTTTGCTTTTTTTTTTTGAAAGGTGAACTTCATTTAAATAGATGTGATATTCTCCAGATAACACACACCCTGCCAAAGCTCCTGCTGATGAGCTTCCCATGCAGCCACAAAGTGAAGGCACCAGTGAAGATGGGTGTCAATATTTACCAAAATCAATTTACGTGATGAAAACAAATGTGGATGTTTGGCTGGGGGGGTTGTTAGTGTGTTTTAGCAACTCACAGGTATTACTTGCTCTCAAGCAGTAGAAGGGAACTGGCACACTTCAGAGTGCAGAATAGTTCTGAAAAACCTCAAAAATATTCAAATATTCTTGGCTGGAGCTCTATAAAGTAAGGCGATATAAGATGGAGAGCAAGTTTCAGCTTAGCTTGTGGATCTGGAAACAAGGTACAGAGCTTACCTCTATGATCTGTTCGGCCTCAGCTCCCAGCCTAGTACAAAGAAATCCAACTGACAGCATCCAAACCCAAATACTGAACAAGAATTCCAGATTTCTTACATTACAAAAAGCCAGCACACAAGAACTAACGCATTATAAAGAAACACCGACTGTGCTAAAACTGTTATGCTGAAAGAACCCAGTAAGAAAATCTTAACAATTCGCATTTCCTCTCTGGCTAGGGTCCTGAAGGAAAGAAAATAGGTAATTGAATTTACTAGAAATTAAACCAACTTACTTGCAGTATCCTGTACCATTTTGATATGGAATGCACTTTCCCTCATTAACACATGGCTTGGAGTCGTCCATACACTGCAGAGCTGAAAGAAAAGAAAAGAAAACAACCATCAGACCTGTAGCCACAATACATGTCAGGTCAAAGCTTCATTAGCGTATTTGGGGGAGTGAAAATTTTATAGGACTGGAACAAAAACAAAGACACTATCACATAGCTTAATTTCATCTCTGGCAGCATCAAAAGAGCCAGACTGAAAGAAGAATCAAATACAGATTTGTTCATCAGGCAACCAAATCTTTCCAGAATTTCTTTAAGGAAGGTTTTCAAAGCAAAGCGTGCAGTAATTTCAGCAAGCTCCAAAGCCATTCGTGTCAGCACCTGTGCACTTTGGGTTCAGTGTCCTCAGTTACCACTTCCCGATCAAAATTCTGGACCGAAATTCCCTGAAATACAAAGCAGCTACCCCTAAGCCTTCTTCCAGAATATTTTGTCTCAAATCCTTTCCTTTTTGTTTACTCTCTCTAGGGATACCCGGCACTGAAAGAGGGGCATGTGTCCCTCGTGAGCTGACCTGCTGAACGTCACCAGCAGCCCAGAATTTGCTGCAGCGCGTACTGTTGTGGCACGCTGATTTCAGACAGGATCGGGTTTGCAAGCAAGTGGAAAACACCAGAGCTGTTATCAACTTCCAGCAAAGAGACTGGTACTTCGAAGGAGATGCTCTGCAACCCAAACCTGATATTTTCGCTACTGTGTCTTTTAAAAGGCGTTAAGTGTGACACAGCTCAGGGCCAGTCAATTTTTATCCAAGTCTGCTGGAAGCTCTATTGAGGTCTGTCCTGATGGAACCTCAAGCTCCAGCAAGTGCTTTTCCCTTCCCAGGGACCTGAAGCAGCACTCAGTCGGTGGCTGTTTCCAAAGTGACCAGAAGGGTGAGAACTGTGGAAACTCTGCAGGAGCAGAAGGCACTTTGGAACCACAAAAATTTAGCCATTCCACCCAGACTGCAGCCATCTGAACGGCACCAAACTACCAGACAAATCACTCAGAACCAGATCAGCTGGGTCCTGTCCTGAACTTATCCACATACCAAGAAATCACAAGCTCTTCCCAGCCTCCAGTTCTGCCTCCTGGCCCCAAACTCACACGCTTCCACGCCTTTACGGACCCCCTTTCCACAACCGTATTGCATTTGGGAAGGCATTTAACCAATCTTCATTAAAGGCACCTAAAGGGATCAATAATATCCAACCACCTAAACTGCCCACTTGTGAGCCAGCTGTTGCAGGGTTGACTGCTTGCTTTTTTTTTTTTTTTAGGATGGTTTTCCTTTCCTCAAGTGGTGTTAAATTTTCAATACAAACTCAGCAAGGCACATCAGGGAAAACTGGTCCAAACCACCACTGAGGTCGATATGCTGGTGACTAAGGATTGGGACTCCAAAGAGTTAACACAGCAATCTCACTAAGCTCTCCCTGCAACCAGACCAAATTCAGTCCAGCAACTGGACAACTTGGAACAGATTCTGGTTCTGCTGTCCAGGGCTTGAAGTGTTATTTCTCAATAACCCTGGAGCACATAAACAGGTCACACGCACTACGAGGCACTATAGGAACGTTTCACGCTTGCAATCCCTACAGAGAACACAGTTAAATTAAACCCAGTTCCCCAGGAAAATTATCAGTGTTTCCCACAATACAAGTATGCTTGTTGCTGTTAACTCGATTTCTGAAAAAGGGGCACTTGGATGGCGCTGCTTCTGCAGAGCTCTCAGGAAATGAACGAAATTCCACTCGGAGCCCCTTTCAGATAACCCCTGAGGTCAGGGTTACTAAGCGACAGAAATATTAACACGGATTTTGCACGGCATTCCCCCCCACAGCGGGCAGAAACACTTACGCTGACTTGCACCTGTCTGACAATTTCTATCCCATTTAACCGCAACATCCACACGGCTTTGACCCCGACCTTCATCTGCTGCTGTCTAACACGGCAGCAGCCTGTTTTCCCAGCGAAGATTAGCCCTAGCTAGCCGGGCTGGCTCACACCGTGTCCGAGAGGAACGGCGTGGAGCCCACGGGAAAGCGCGGGGCCACCCCATTCCGGGGAAACGCGCGTGGGTTAAGGCGAGCCCTGCCGCACTTCGGAGCGCCAGGAGGGCAGCCACGCTTGCGCTTCTCATCGCACCACCTTGAATTTTCCTTCTTTTCACGCCAATCGAGCCAGTGAAGCAAATACTCAGAGGATTATTTCTTTTGTGCTCGTGCTTTCAAACACAATTTTGTAATCTCGTCGAGTACCCGCGTCCCCAGTGAGAACCGCGCAGCCAGTTGATTTTGTAACCCACATAGTAAAAGCTTAACCAGCACTTGGCCAAAAACGCCTCCCAGCACAACTGCACGGAGGGGAACAAGAGGCTGACGGCTTTTGGGGTCACAGTAAGGATCCCAGTCAAGGATTCCAGCTCGCCCTGCTAGGCCAAATACAGACACAGCAGAGAGGCTTTAGCAAAGTAACGATTAATTTTTCCTCGGGTTTTTGACAAATGATTCCCACCTTGAACTGCTGTTTAGCAGGTCATTAAACTACTACCAGCCTTTACAGCTCTTTCACAGAGACAATGGGACAATAAACTTTTAAATATATATTTTGTCTGTAGTAATTTAGAAGTGAAAAAAGCTAAGAAAACAAATACGAAAATACTTCGTACTTTTTCAGCTTTAGATGAATACAGGCTGAATAGAAATACTTTGAAATGCAACTAAAGTTGAAGTGAATGTAAATGTAACCATATTCTATATTAAAATAAGTATTAAAGAGTCATGTGACTTCTCTTGGAAAAAAAAGAAATCACAAGGGAAATAGAAGACTACAGTTCTCACAGTAAAATTAGCATTTCTGTGCACAAAGCACTGTCTTCCTGTATTTCACTATATCTTTCATAAAAATTTCACAACACATGCAAAACCAAGGCATTTCAACACGACTCACTTCAAAAGCTACCTCTCTGCTGCTCTAGCATGTTGTGATCAAAAGTGCCAGAAACTACCTTCTACCTCAGCCAGCATAAAAAGCTGGTTTTGCTACACGCGTTGTGTTAGCTGGAAATACTCCGGTGCGTACAGCCTGAGAGAAGGCAGCCTTGGCTGGAGAAGATAAAGCCACTTTTCTAGAAGCCATATATAGACAGCACCAGCACACTGTCAAGGCTCTGACAGCTGCTTTGGACAGTTTTCTTCTGCGTTTAACACAAACAGAAATGGTGAATTGTTGGCTGGTGTTCTGGGTTTGCCATAGCCTGGCAAAACCACCGAGACTGCCAGAAGGTGGGTTAGCCTCATGAATTTTGGGCATGTTGGCAAGACACCCCGTGGTTTTCAAAAGACTGGCTCCTCAGGGAGAGGGCAGGCCACTGCAGACAGGAGTACCCAATTTCTAGCAGTCACTGCAGCCGAGCTGCAAGGACTGCTCAGAAAAGGGCTCTGGAGTGCAGGCAAGAGGAGCACTGCAAGCGATACCACCCAGCCTGGAGTCCACACAAACCCTTGCACACGCCTGCCTGAGATAGAAACTCCAACCCGACATTTAACATCCTACAAAGACTCTTCCAGGGCCAGAGGGAAAAGCAGATAACCACTGCTGTAAAACGAGCACAAGATACACTATAGGGAATGCTGTGATTTTCGACATCCAAATCCAAAGCTCACAACCGGAGCACAATTCTGCCTAGATTTAATTTTTCTTTTTGGCTAAAGAGACAATTAAAATCTAGAGGGAAAAGAAAAGTTTTGTTTCTGCCTCAGTGTTCTTTACGATGCCAAGACGACCTGGACTTTGTGATTTGGTTTCCATGCTTCATCTGCCTACTATAAATTTAAATATTTTCTGGGCTATAAAATTAAAAGAAATTGTGTAGGATTAAGATCAGAAGCTGTGTCAGAGTTCAGTTTTTAAGAGAACTTTTTAATAGGGAAACGGAGCCATAACCAGAGCAAGTCTAAAAGGGCTTTGTTGTAACTAACCAAAGGAAAGTAATGCCAATAAACTCCTTGCCCACAAGTTCAGAAAAAGTCAAGCAGAAATAGAAATGAAAAATACTAAAACAATTAATGCTGCGAGAAAGAGACATCACAAAGCTGATTTCCTGTAGCTTTGTGGTCGATTATCCTGCATCTCAGATGGTGCAGGCTCTGACCAAAGGTTTTATTTTAAATAAGGGGAGAGCGATATCCTGACAGAGAACGCAGCTGAGCTGCTGGTAGAGCTTTCTCCTTGGGAGAACACTGTATGCGCCTCTCTCCTCTTTCTCTCCATAAGTGTTTCATTATGTTCATAGAAACTCAGTATCAGAACCAAGACCTTTGTCCTGTGTGGTTAAAGCTTGTCCATAGGTTCAAAAGCTCTCTTGTGGGAGTGGGTGGAAAGCAAGCTACTTGAACATAGAAAAAAAGTCAAGCTAAAAACGCATTTAAGACTGGACAGAAAACTAAAGGACAAAATAGGTTTCTATAACCTTTATGCAGTCGGTGAATTTTCTGTCTCGACTGAGATTCATGAGAAGCAGCCTGTCAGTTCAACTGTGCTACCCATCATGTACGAAGGGAGAGGAGGAAAAAAGGATCTGAAGCCCCCAAACAACGGCAACGCAAGACGCGCGGAAAATCCCATGCTCAGGGCTGCTTGTCAGAGGTGGATCAGCTCTGGAGAGGACGACCATCAGCACGGCCAGAAACACCAGTTACACAACAAATCAAGGGGGTCTCAAATTCCAAGGGAGAGAAAGACAGCTGCTGATTCCCTTCAGGAAAAACAGAGCGTGAAAAAAGCGGTTAGTGCTGAAACATGAGGTACACTCTGCAGGAAGGTCCTCGATGTGCAGAAAGGCACAAAATGCTTCCACAGCAGCACCACACACAACTGCTGGAAGGGCTGGTGAGCAGTAAGCAGCACTGTACATATGGAGAGAATACCCAAAGATAACCAAATTTTGGAGGAAAACCACAAAGGACTAATTAGGCTGCTCGCTAACCTCAAGAGATTACAGCTCCAGTGAGATTATATAGCAGGGAAGAACCCGCTAGTAAATAGCAGCTAGCTGAAAATAGGAAAATAGCTTTTTCTTTTTTTTCCTGAAGAACAGATTATCCTATGGCAGGCACATGGAGGGGGAAGGAAGCAAACTGGTAAAAATCCTTACTGTGAAAAAGCAGTAAAGCCTTATACTCAGCTCAGATTTAGAAACCATTAACATTTGGGGAATTTAAACAAGCTGACCAGTTTGCACTTCACACACAGAGGTTAGTAGTTAAAGACAAAGCTTGTCTACAGGGCATGGAAATAGTCTGTAAAGTGAATTGCTTTAATCAGATTAAGACATCTCCACTGTTTTTACACACAAAAGCCTGAAATCAATTGGATAATGCAAGACTCATCAGCTGAGAAGCTAAGCAGAGCTCAGAGAACTGCGAAGGCACTCAATCAACACTCTATACCTTTTGGGAGAGAAAACTTTAATATCTAAAGTAGTTTCCTTCACTAATGCTCTAGACAAGTGCAAAAAATTTTGAAAGGAAAATATTTAAGTGGATTTCAGAAGAACAAGCCTGTAAACATGAAGAAATTCTGCTTTAGAAGTTCATCAGGTTGCTTGGTTTTTTTTAATTTGAGGATGCCAACAGCAAATCTGACTACTCCAAGCTCTCGGACATGCAGCACCCCATGCCCTGCCATCATCTGGTTCAAATCTCTCTTCCAAACATCTAGCACCTGCAAAAACTACTAACTGACCCTCCTAAGACCAGAGCTGGGAACCATCCTGCAGATTCACAGGTGGAGCTGAAGTCTTCAATCGCCGGGGTCTCAGGCCCAGGAAGCTGCAGGAACACTGATATTTATATCAGATGCAGCTACAGTTCATGTGACACTGCTGCTGCTGAAAAACTATCGATAAAAACTCATGTTGTAATAGATACTGAATTTAGGATGAGCTTGCAACACAGTTTGAAAGGCTATCAGCCACCACATTCTCCATCTCCCCACACAGCTACTGTTCTCTGCCTTTCCCCATGTGCAGTTTTCCAAACAAAGCCAAAATGCCTAAAATCCAGAACTGCAACATAAAGCACTTAGTTAGGAGGAAAAAAAAAAAAAGTTTTCAACAAAAAAATGTAGGGAAGGCAATTAAAGAGCTGAAGAGGTATTGGTGTTTCCATGGCAATCTGGCAGACGGGAGCCATGCTCGCCTCTTCTCCCAAGTCTTCCGTCATTCTGCAGCACTAAATCTTTATTAATTTGAACGTTGAGCATGTCTGCCCGTGCAGAAATGTTATCCCACCGCTTCTGCAGCCATCCGGGGCGATGCCAGGGAGACGAGAGGAAGACTTGCTGCACGGAACAAACAGCAGACGCCCATGCCATTTGGAGATACAAAGCTCTTTTTTCATCCCCATGGCAGTCTAAAAAAAGGACATGTGCCCTAGGAACAGACTATTTTCTAAACAGAACGAACGATTATTTCCGCAGATCTCAGATGACCCTGCTTGGAATGATACAAGCACTATTTCTCCTAGATGAGCCCTTGACTTCTGTTGGCAAGATGATTTCAAAGCGAATCCAGGGAAACTGAGAATAGAAAAAGTCCACAAAAGGACTTTTTAACACGTGTGCTTAGGAAAGCTCTTTTTTCCACATCACGGATGATGTTTCCCTAAGGTGTCCCAAAGAAGGGGTTACAATAATCACTGGATCAATGCTCCACTGAAGAGCCATTAGCCAAGAGTACAAACTTAAAGGAAATGATGGAGCTACTAATGTAACTGCTTGGTTGTGATGCTCAGATAGATTCCTGAGGCCAGAAGAAACAGGCTGCCAGCTCCTGCTTTTCCACCTACTCCTCATCCTGGGTTCAAAGTCCAGCCACCCATATCCTCTCATGGCACAGACACCAGTTTTGAAAATGGGAGAACCTGAACAGGACCGGAGCCTATTGAAGGGAATCACCCACTTATTGCAACAGCAGCAACCAAAAAAAAGGGAGGGAAGTAGCTGTGGAAGTTGACAAAAACCCAACCCATCCACTGAAAGAGATTCGAATGCCAAATGCCACCAGAGGCGTGAGTCCTCCTTTCCCAAGGATTCAAGTCCTGAGAACATGAGCAGGAGGATCTTCACGTATTTCTAATCTGACTAAGTGATGCCCTGCAGGAAGTGATGTGAGTTAGCCAGATTCTCATAACGCTCCCTTTTGAAAGTCTAAATCAGCATCTTTGATAAGAACAAATTTGATAGATGGCAACACCTTCAAAAAAATCAAGTCAGACTTGCTCTCCCATAAGCAAATCCATATGAAGCAGACCGGCATCGTCAGCATTATCTGAAGTCCTCCAAATTTCACTGTGTGAATACTAAAGACCTCAAACTGCAGTCCACACCAGCACGGCACGGATTAAAAATGGACTGTAAGCTGTTAGAAACACGGGCTGGCAGGCAGCAGCAGCCTGGTGAGCCAGAGCAGCAGAGTTAATGACAGTGGGTAATTAGGGTGGGCTTCACAGCCGGGATCCCTCTGCCTGATCAGAAGAGAAGCGAGTGGTTCCCAGCAATTATCAGGTGAGTATCCTCACCAAAAGCGCAGGTGTTGCTGCCCCACCCCAGCTTACTGCACCTTCAACTGCAGCCCTTTGCAAAACTAAACTGGAAAAGCGAGTTGCTGCACCATGGGGCTTGCATGATGAGACAAGGCTGAGTAGTCCAAACCATAGTGCTCCGTGCATCCAGGAGCCTCCTATTTATTGACCAAGAGGGCTGACATCAGGTACCTGCCCTCTCTTGCACAAGAGCATCAAGCCAGTTGAATATGCACCCGAAAATACCCTTTCGGTGACTTCATCTTTCCCGCTGCCATTAATTCGAGCACGGCTCCCGCTCCCAGGGAGCGATACTGACAGATGCGGGTCAGTATCTCCCAAACAACAGCAGTCCCTTTCCGCCCGGGCTCGTCACCTCTGCCCACCAGCCTTTGTTCAGCACCAGGAAGAGATTTCACCCACAAAGGCAAAAAATTCCGGCAGCATGGGAGGACCTCAGCCACGTCAGGTGTCCATACCCAGGCAAGTGGCAACAGGTGATGCCACAGCTACTTCTCCTCCTCTCAGCCCCGGGGGAAAGGGCCAGCAATAAGCTGCTAAGTGGTTCCTATGAAAGTACAGTTTCACTAAGTGGACACGACATTCAGTCTTCGCAAAATTAGTATTTTGCCATCCTACTGGGCTGTGTAAGCCATTTCCAGAAATGACAGTGCTGCCCTGCACCACGAGTCTATGCTACCATGAAAGCGCATTTCCAGGACACCTACCCTTGAAAGACCCTTTAATCTGCCTTTTCAACAAACCTAGGCAAAACACATTTGTGTGAAACAGCTTTTTTAAACTCCAGCCATCTTCTTGCAACGTATTAGCAAAACTAAATCAGCTTTCAGAGGGGATTACTGTAAAAAAACCCAACAACATTTCTCCCAGGAGACAAATACTGGCCATTTTTAATTTGACCATTTCAAAGTCAAGACAGATCGATTCACTGGCCCAACTACTCTGCATCCAAACCAGCAAGAAGTGGTTAAAACTCTCCATTCAACAATTTCCACTCCAAAACCATACTGAACAACAAAACCACTGAAAATACCAGTGTCCTGCTTGCTCATCCCTAAACGACTTCCACTAACACTTTCTCCCTTCGCTGCACTCTTCACAAGTTAGCTGAAGCAAAGCCTAGCTTCTCAAGAGCAAAACGAAGGAATGAGAAGGCACGGCACTAATCAATGACTGCTGGTCCTCGACAGCTTTACCGCGGAGCAAGGCTGCACAAGCCTTACCCCGGGAGCAGGAGCTGCTGGAAGTGCCATGAGATTTCCATCAGAACCCACCAGTTATGGCTACGAACCAGCGCTCCAGACAAGCTTCAAACATAATGCGAGCGCCAGCGCGCAAGGGGGAAGAATGACAAAAAGCGGCACTTCCCTCAGATGTGCACACATGGCTTTATCGCGCCCGGACTGATTAGGAGGAGGAGGAGGACACGCAGAGATTCCCTCTGTGTGCAGGAATGTCCCCAACAAAGGCTCGGTGCGCAGGTATGCGGAGCCACGGGCGCCGCAAACCCCCTTCTCCCTCTTTTGAAGCCCCGCCGCTCCAGCTCGCCGGGAGCAGCGCATCCCTCGCCGCCGCGCACGGGCGGCCAGGGCCGGCTTCCGCGGGCGCCCCGGGGCAGCGGCTCCGAGCGAGCGCCGTTCCCACGGGGCTCAGCCC
>VWPU01003141.1:0-20320 GCA_013398955.1 Callaeas wilsoni
CCCCGGGGCACGGGGGGTCCCTGCGGCCGCCGCTCGGGCCGTGCCCCGCGCACACTACAACTCCCGGCGGCTCCCGGGGAGCGGGGCCGGGGGGGCGAGGGGGAGCGCTCCGGCCGGAGCCCGCCAAAGATCCCGCCTGGGCGCGGGTGTCCCGCAGCCCCGGCCCGCTGCTATTGCACAACCAGCGCAGCGGCGAGGGCTTGGTCCCCGGCAGGTTCGGGCACGGGGACAAAGGCACCCGGCAGCTGGCAGCCTTTGTGGCACGCAGGGAGGCAAAGGCGCGGTCGAAGCCAGGGCAGGAGGAAGGGAGGGCGTTGAATCGAATGGCCAAGAAGGAACAGCCAGGGAGGGGGTCAAGGAGTGAACAAAGGTTCAGAACTGGCTTTCTCAAGCAGGTTCTTAAGCCTCCTGCTTCTCCACTGGGCACGTGGACGCGTACCTGGGCAGCCTAGCGCTGGGGACAGGGATGCACCGTTCCCATTTCCACTGGTAGTCAGCAATGGGGCTCTTCACCGTCCTCCTTTTGCGTTTTGGTCCATGAAAGGACGGGCAGCTTCTGCTGTGAAGTGCCACTGCCTTTGACCTGACCTGCAGGTTTCAGCCCTGACCTGTGATTCAAACCTGGGAGAATTACTGCTATAGCACAGCCCCATATTTGCTGCATGTACCCCTTGGTCCATAACTGCAGGAAAACAAAAGCTGCTGAAAAGCTACTTGGTACTTCAGAACCCACCACTGGAGAACTCTGATGGTGGGGTGCTTGCAATGCTTTAATTCCTCCTCTCCAACATCAGTTGGAGTTTGTGGTGTGGGAGAGGATGCCAGAAATCATTATTCATTCATAGTTTCCATCACCCAGAATCTCAAGAACTGCCCTTGTGCTTTAGGTTTATCATTTCCCAGAGAAACAGATTTTTTGCAACATGATAAATGTGGAGACAACATTTTAGAAAAAAAAAAACCCAAGTCAGTGGATTCTAAATCATCATCTACTTTGGCTTCTGTACAGCAGGTTCAGACTCTGCAGACACTTTTTTTGTTATAGACCCCACAGAGAAAAGCCAGTTATTTCAAGAGAAAGGAATGCATTAATGTCTGCACTCCATAGTTATTCATTAATATTTTTCTTGCACCGCTTCCATAGTTCTAAACATCCTATGTTTCATAAAAGAGAGTGAAAAAAAAAAGCTAAGGAAAGCCATTAAGCTTTTCAGTCCTGAAGCACCAGACTTCAAGACTAGGGCACATTTCCTTTGATTACTGTGGAAGGAAGATGGAGCTGGGCCAGCAGCACCCAACATCACTGCAAAATTGACAGCCTTCTGCAAATGGATGGTCCATGGAGCCTTTGTGTTTTGTGCAGCCACCAGCTGTCCCTGGTCCATCCCAACAGCAAGCCTGGAATACACCTTGGGGTCGGAGTGCAGCCAGGCGCTGGGGCCTCTCCACCCGAGTCACCCCCTCTGTCTGCATGACTTCCACCACAAACTGCACATCAGCTGCTTCCTGGGCCGCCCGAGCTAATGACAACCCAGTTGGCATTCAGTCACTGTCTTTTTACAGAGCTTCATTCTGCTCCAAATGATGGCAAAGATTCAAACCATCCTACCAGACTCCAGCTCCTCTGCAGGGCAGGCAGGGCTGGCAAAGTTCTCCGAAGAGAGCAGCAGCATCTCTGTTCTCGATGCTTACGCTGCTTGGGGAGGAAAAAGAGCACAGGCTTTTTTCTTCAGACATGAGCCCCACATCTCTTAAAGGAGAAATCCCAGCTCCTCCTCTTCCCTCGAGGCAGGAACAGGAGTTCTCCTAGAGGCAGAACAGACAGAACAGCGTTAAAGCTAAGCCTGTGCTCAGTGAGCACCACAAACCCCCCAGTCCCGCTGGCCCGGCTGGGGGAGGCGGCCTCGGTTCTGCCACATCCTGGAAAGCAGGACGGGAAATGAAATCTCCTGCCTCATGGTGCAGCTATTGCAAACACAGGCTCTAATGAGCTGTTACCACAAACACAGCAGGAAAGGGAAGAGAAAGTGAGCAAGGATAACTTTATGGAAGTTAATTAATTTGCTTTTATTTTTTCCGCCTCGTTCTTGTGAAAAGCACTTATCCTAAAAACACCTACAGATAAAATCCAGCCATCAGATCAAAGCTGCAGGAGCCTGGCAGAGCCAGTTTGATGACACCTCCCTGCGCTTTTACTGCAAAAATAGGAGTACCTGAGAAGAGAAGAATATATTTCGACTTTCTCTAGTCAAAGACAACTCCTGCAAAGACAGGCAAATCTCGAAGTATGAAGCTGCCTTGGGGAAGGCAGGACATTGCTTAGCACAAATCTAAGAGCAGACTGCAAGCAAGAAGGGGAACACAGACCTGATATGAGCTATTGTAGGGGTGCATTTAGTCCTTTGTAGTTATTAAGAGATAAAACTACACAGGTCAGTCGATGAGGAGACTGGGAGAAAAGTCATCTTTTGCAGCGGGTGTGCAACCATCCATATCCTTAACGTATAGGATTTGTATTGCAAATTCAGAGCATCCTATTCTCATTCAAATTGGGAAGATTAATTTTATGATAATTCAACGCAGTTAAGAGGACACACTGGGTTTTTACTTACATGTTAATACATTCCTTGAGGCTTATGCAAAACTGATACACAAAGGCTCCTTCTGGTGGACTTCAGCAGCACTATCCAAGAGGTGGAATGGAGCAGCTGCACATCACCAAACCAAGTGTCCTGGATTCCACTGAAAATCCTAGAGAAGGTGGCACTGCAAAACTATCCAGGTACAGAACCATGTAGAAATGGTCCCTGTCTAAAGGACGAAAAACAAATTATGGAAGGAAGCCACACCTTTGGGAGCACAAGAGCAGGACAGAGGTGGGGAAAGAAAAGCAGGGAAAATGTTCCCTGTTTCTTGGCCTCTGCAAAGCCCCAAAGTCCCTTCTGTTCTTGTCCCTCCCTTGGCAGTGAAGCTCTGTGGTGCTCTCCTTGTAGACTTGTCTGAGCATTTCCCTTTCTTCCCCCAGTGTCTTTGGGAAAATTGATTTGGGACATCCCAGGTCTGATCTGCAAGCCGTTGAAGAACCTGCCTCATTTCTTAGCAAACTGATGGGCTTTATTTTTAAAATGGAGCAGGGCTACTGTGGAGCTCTGACCTTTTTCAGTTCCTGCTGCTGCTCAGCCAAGACTTCATTGCTGTAGGGCAGTGCCCTTGGGTTTTGCCATGGATACTCGCTTATTGCAACAACAGCAGATGAAACATCCCCCTTAGAAGCTCCACAGTTAAATAAGTTGACTGGAGAGCAAGGGACTTACTGTGGGAACTGTTTGGTTTGTTAGTTTTACTAATGCTCAGTCTGGATGCTGGCCACCAGCGAGGCTGTGAACAGGGAGATCTTGAGGGGAGCTGCGTTCGGTGGCATTTGGTTTAGGTTATAGCAGGAAGTTCTGCATCTGGGCCCTCTGTCTCAGATTTTCTGGTTTGGTGCCCTGAACACACCGTAACCATTGCTTAACCCAGAGCTGCTGCTGCAACAAGAATTAAAAAATGGAAATCATTCTTCTTTGGGCCACTTGTAACAAAATAGTTGAGCAGAGAACGTTCCCAATCAGGGCTGCTTTTTGGCTTTGGTTTCTGGAGAAATCTGCCAATAGGACTATTTCCTCTTCTGGATATTCCAGAACTGGGGATGCTGAGTGAACTCTCTTTCCTTTTGCTGGCTACACTGGTTACACACAAGCAACCCATCAACTCTAGTGGGCACAGAGTGATCTGGTTTAATGTGCAAGTAACCTGCATTAAAAAAACATGGATATGGACATTGGTAACTCTGGGACTGAGAGAAGAACAAATGGGACACCTCACTCAATTCTGCTGGACCACCAGCATATGTTAGAGAGTGTAGCTAAAGGAAATGTCATTAAAAATCTAATTCTACTTCCCCAAATTTTCCTGCCCTCCCATTTGTTGTCCCTTCAGAAATGAAAATTGCATATCTGTGCCATGACAAAGGACAAGCAGAACCATGGTAATTGCAAATAAGATTCCTGAAAAAGAAGAGGCTTGGGGGAGAAATTGCAGAACTCATAACTGCACAGAGGATCTTGCCACAGGAAGTGCACTGCAAGCCTTGGACAGAAGTCTAGATGAAAATAAAGGCGTAATATGGCCAAGGAAACGAAGAGGCTGTGCCATCACATTGCTCATACTCTGCAACTGCCAGCAGGGAGGATGTCTGTGTTCAGGAATGTTGTGCCTTGCCCCTTGTGCCACCATCACCGTTTCCCAGGAGTTTCTCAGAGCACAGCTTGGCACTTTTCCTTCCACGTGCCCTCGTGCCAGTCGTGTGTCAGGGGAAGAATGAACCACCTGTTGGGGACCAGGAACGACTAGGTCAGCAAGGAAAGGTGCTGCAGTGGACCAGGCGTGAACATGTGCTGCAGGTGCCCTGAGTGGTCAAACCTACATTTCTTGGTGCTGGTTACTCCGCCCTTGGGGAATTTCTGCTCCACCATCTCCGATTCACTGTTTATCCAGGTACAGCTGCTGGGAGCTGTGTGTACAGACCCTCCCCAGCCTTGGCACAGCACTCTGGGGAGCTGGAATGACACTGGGCTGGGGACACAGCCCATCAGCCCGGGCCTGCCAGCTGGGCATTGTCACAGTCTGACAGCAGGGAGCTGGGCTGGCTTTCTCAGCAATCAAAATACTGCCCTTGATTAGGATGGTGGCTTGTTTTCTGGCATTGTTGGCATCTCTGCCAAATAGTTTTGTCATCATCATTATTGTAATGTCTTGGCCTAGAGCAGTGGTAACCCTTGCCTTTCCTGTGACCTTGGGGATGAGCTCTCTTTGACCTCTCAGTGAATGACTAAGGAAAAGTGCAGATGTTCATATTGCACCTCAATTATGCAACAAGTCCAGGAAGCCCTTCACTGGCTGATCTTAGTATCTTCTTTACTTTGTAGAAGGCAAGAAAGGGATGATAAAGGGTTAGAAGCAGAAAAGGAACAGGACAAAGCAAACAGCTCCTGGTGGTTTCTGGGACAGAAGTTTCTCTCCAGATTTTCTACCAGAACTCCTCCATTGGCAGTAAGCACTGGGGACAGGAGCTATAAGATAAAGAGAGATCCAGAAAACATTCTCCTGCTGTGGCAGCATTAGGTGATGTCAGCAGAACATTAAATATGCAGGCCAAAATACTGCCCATTTCTCCAGGCTTGCCTTTGGTGGTGTCATGGAGGAAGAGTCTCTTCAGGAACTGGCTCAGGTATCCCTAAATATGAAAGGCAGGGCACAGGGAGAAGGGAGAGAAAGACAAGGAGATAAAACCACTTGTCATCACCTGCTAAACACAACCTCCAATCAAGATGCTGTTCCTTTCCTGAATTCCTGCACAGAAAATCTGTCTCTCTTTAATGGAAATATTGTCTCATCTCTCTCAGGCTGGGATTTAATTATCAGAAGCGTTTTCCTCCCTCAAGAAGTTTTTTAGAAAAAAACATTCCATTTGAGTCAAACATGCAAACTACATCTCAAAATAGTTAAACAAATATTTTGGCTATTTCAATTTTATGTCCTACTTTGGGAAAATATTAATTGTAACTTTTGAAGTTTGAAAACCATAAAACTACATTTTAAAATGAGCAAGAAATCATTTAATCTTTAAAGGATGGAAGCAGAAAATGTAAGGCCTTTTGAAACAGCGTTAATGATTTTCTTTTTTTTCCAAATATTTGTGGAGTTGTTATATTAAAACTAAATGGTATTTTCTGATTTAAAAAAAGAAAATGCCAGAAGGCTTCTAACAATCTCTGCCAAAGCTGCCAGGGGCACATCTCATGACCTTTTCATGGGAGTGCATGTGACACTGGTAGCACAAACCGAGCAGGAACTGTCCACCCACTCCAGCCAGGGAACAGTCAGGACACAGAAGACCATTAAACAAGATGTCTCAGCTCTGGAGTGTAGAGCACAGCTGTATGGACACAACAGATCTTCTTATCAACAAAAGACAAGTGACTCCAGAGCTGGAACACATCCATAGCATTGGGGCAGACCCAATTTCTATCCCACTTCCCACAGGTGAGCACACCAGGTCTCACCCATGGATCACCTCCTTAACCTCACGGTCCTTTTCTCCAGGTTGCTGTATTTTAGTCCTCACTAGTACAGACTCTTGTGTCACATCACATCCAATGAGATAAATAATCCATCTGCTCTGATATCACTTTTGCAGTTGTGGTACTTTTAGAAGGTATTTAATGCCCACAATGAACCTGGCCAGGTGCAGAAGGCCATACACAAAAAGAAAAAATACTGGCAGGGTAATTAACCTTCCTTAAAAGTTTTGTTTGAAACTCTTAGAGCCTTCTAGTTACCATGTCTACTCTATTCAAACACCAGGCAGCAAAGATTCGTTGCAGTGGCTCTGAACAGGATATAAACACAACTGAAATGCCAAGACAACAAACCAACATATCAGCATTGGATACAGAATGGAGCCTGGAAAGGTATTTAAAAAGAAAAACACAGTTACCTGCACTGAAATGTGGGCAGGATGATTCCAGCTTCTACATGATCTCAAAAAGTCCAAAATGGGCCTTTTACCAAAAAAATCGGTTCCAATGGTGCCGCAGCAGGGCAGCACAATCACTGTCCGGAAGGGCCAAAGCTCACTTGGGCAATGCCATCCGGCTCCTGACAGTCCAACGCCCACATCCAGTCAGCTGGAGCAGTGACTCCTGATGAGGAAAAGCCATCGACAGCTCAGCAGGCAGTCGCCAGCAACACGATGTCCCCAACATTGCAACTGGACAATGACATCCCCTGAACATGGCAAGGGAAACAAAGGCAGGCTGGTTTCTGCTAAATCACACAGCCCAGTGAGGGCCCGTCGTGCCTTTAGTTAGTGGGTAAGCACACAGAGAAAGGTGCAAGACAACAAAGAGGGCATGTTTTACCTGCATTCTCAGGAGGACACAAAGGCTGGCAGATCAGCTGGTCTGTATTTTGAAGTCAAGCTCGTGAATGAAGTGTATGGATCGGTACTAACTCAGGAAATCCATTCTGCTTCTTGCAGTATGGTTTTCCTTTTGGCAGCCTGGGGGTGCCAGGGCCAGTCCTACCTCAAAGGACATTTTCATCAGCCTACAAGGAGAAAAAACCACTCTTCTGTCTCCTTAGCAGAAGTGTGGCTGTGAGAGCACCATCCAGAAGGAGGCCTGATAAGAGCAAGGTGGTAGCAAGTAGGTCACTAATGGGCAATGTTACCCCGGGCCAAGCCACACTCAGAATAGTCTGGAGAGTTTAATCATCCTCTCTCTCACCTCCCTACTGCTGTTTGCAGGACCCTCAAAGAAAGGTGCTCAGATGATGAACTGGATGAGCTCAGCCATTGTGACAGGCACAGGTCAGCACTGCAGAATGACTCCCACTGCATCACGCAGCCAATGGCTGAACAAAAGCTAGAAGGGTTCAATGAAAAAGGTTTTGCTAAGCTGTTCTCTTTAAACAGACATTTGCCATCTTTCTGTGGTTTTTTGAAAAGCTGTTTCAGCCCAGTAAAAGTGTTTTTGAAATGCTACTACTCATGTTTGAAGTCTGACAGTGTTCCACAAAGGTAGATGTTCTTCTTTACAATTATATAGATACTGTTCCATAAATTAAACATTTATGCCTAAACAACCAACTGCTGTCTGCAACCCTGCTGCTACAGACCAAGAATGAACATTACTTAGGAAAGGGAGATCTCCAAGGAAAAGAGTCAGGTATCTGCAGAAAGCAATTACCTGCCAGTAAGTGATATCTGACTCCATATAAATCCCACTGTTACAGCAGGAGCATGGCAGACAGCTGTCCTTCCAAAGAAAAAAAGGTTGTAAAGACTGTATTTGAACTCCAGTTTTAGTCATCTGAGAACAGTTTGAGCTACTGCGTTATCTCTGCCCTTTACTGAGTGCAATAACCATGGCATATTCTAAACAAAATGTATCTCCCTTTGCTGCAGATCAGTAGTGAGCTGCGTTTTATAGGCAAGGAAAGGAAGGTGATTGAACCAGTTGGCAGTGGGTCAGAAAAGGCCATTTGAGCTTCCACCTTTCTGGGAGATGGCACAACTGTGAGGAAGTACCTTGGGAAGGGCTGAAGAAAACCTGTTACTTGAGTTTTATTTCATAGTGTTCCCAGGAACTGAACATTATCCCTCTCCTTGTCTGGTCCAGCAAACCAATGATCTCCATTCAAGAAACATTCATGACAGAAAGCATTCCCTATCAAACTACAAAGCATTTGTTAATACACCCCCAAGGACAGGCTTAGCTGACCTGGGTATTTAACCTGCATTTTCCAGCATTCTTCTCTTCCTACAACAAACTCGTTGTTGGATCTCAGCATAGCCACACCTCACAAGCATAAAGCAGTTACTGCCTGCAAAGGCACCCTGGGCAGCAAAGGGTAAAGTTTCCCTGTGCCCAGGGAAGAGCATTACCTTAATCTCTTATCTAGGCCTGCTTTTCAGTGGCACTTGATACAGGAGCTATACCAAACACTTCCTTGAATACATAAAGCCAGGCATTGGGTTACACACGATTCAAGATCTGTGCCACCAGTAAGACAAAAGCTCCTATATTACCTGGCACATGCCTGCTAAATTATTGAAGTGTCCCTTCAAACTGAATATATTCCCTGGATAATTAGTCAACAGAAGAAAACAGTCTCTCTTTACAAAGCTAATGTTGACAGGTATTGTATCTTTTATGCAGTGTAACAAAAAGCATTTGCAGAACTGATGCAACACAAACATTTGGAATTTCTCGGTCCATGCACAAGTGTTCCCAAAGCACATGGACCCCTTTGTGGTGCTGCTGCCTCAGTCTCATATTACCTTACAACCAAGACCTAAAAATGTGAATTCCTTTTCCCAAATGCAGCACCGTCCCCATTTCAGAAGCAGGTAAATGGTGCAAACACATGGAAGTTTGCTTTGCAACTGAGCAAGGAGCGAGATCAAACTGGCACCTGTGCTGTGCTCACTCTGCATCAGTGGGACCCACCTGGGGCTGTGCAGACAGTCACTGCCACCCTCAGCTCACACTGATGTAGCTGATGTCCCAGTGTGCCACTCCAGGGCTTGTTCCCTGCTGCAGATTCTTGGGAGCACAGGCTGCTCCATGTGCACACAGAACACAATGGCAGTCCCAGCATGTCTGCTGAAAGCGCCACAGCCAGCCAGCTGGTGTTGCTCTGTTTATTCTGACCTGGCAAGGGAAGAACAGCAGCAGTTTCCACTCATGGAATGGCTGTCCTGCTGCTGAGAGCAGGATGGGCCCTGCACTGCTGTGTATAAACCTAAGCTTACCTGGAAATACAAATAGATGGCTTCCAGCTGTTTGAACACCAGCTGCAGGATGAAATATGGTTCTACCAACTCCAACTCACAGCCTGAGGTGTGCAAAGACAACATTCTGTCAGTGCAGGTATTACTGGGTTTTCTTCTTTTGAATTACACCTGTTACACCTGACACTAAGGGGACAGATGGGTTCTTTGGCAGAATGAAGACAGCACTAAGTAGTAGTTACAATCAAGGTAACTTGATTCTCAGCAGGATATTCTGATTAGCATAGCACAGAATTTATCATTAGTATGGCACAGGATTTCTACGAGTAGCATCAATACGGGACAATCTGTAGGTGGCACAATGCAGAATTTATGATATCATTTCTTACAGCCTGGACCCTCTGCAGGTCTGAGGATCTTAATACATGGTTTAGTGCATCAATGTAACAACCATCATCTAGACTTGGAATCATGTCACAGAGTGAGTCACTCAGTCCCACGGAAGCAGAGGACAGTGGAGGCACCCGTGGCCACGAGGGCTCACAGGTCACTGTCCAGCAGCAGTCTGGGTCCCAGTTCTCACTGAGGATTTCTAACTCCATCATTTTACAGACAGAGCCTGGGTGCTGTTACACTTCCCTGTGATGGGCTCAGCAGCAGCACTGGGCTGGCCAGGTGCCTGCGACCTTCAAGGCCAGCAAGGAAGGGAGGAATCAGCCTGGAGCCCAGGAATCTTGAGGCCAGCAGCGAGGGGAAGAAGAAACATGTTTGGTTAACTTGGTTCAGAGGACCTTCAGGGCCTGATAGTGAGAGAAGGGGAACAAATACATGACCTGCTTGCTCAGATGTCTCTCTGAGCAGCTAAAAGAGCATCTCACGACATCTAAAAACTTGGTTTATGTTTATGGATACCAGGTACACTCCCGAAAAACTCAAAATTAGAAATTACTTCCATCTTCTGTTCCCTGAGTATTTTGGGGTAACTTGCTTTTACAAATAACCGTACCTTGCATTCCAGCAGCACTCCAGCTCCACGCAGAACTCCAGGCGTGCTGCAGCCCCGGCTGCAGGGAACGCTCTGCTCAGGAGCCATCAGCACTGCCATCGCCTGGCACCGCGGCAGAGTTACAGCAACGGCTTCACACTGCAGCATTCTGCGCGTCCTGCAGCTGCCGGGGCTGAGAAAGCTGTTGGGGAATTGTTCCTGCTCTGAATTTGTTCCGGTCACTGTTGTGAGCTGCAGCTCCAGATGATGATCATCCCCTGGCTGGTAAAACAGCCCTGGGGAAATGCTTCACACGGTGAATCTGCATCAGAGATTTTTGAAATAAAGCAGTTTTACCCAAATGACTGCAAATGACACTTACTCAGCCTGGAGATTTAAAATCTGAAGACTTAAAAATTAACAGCCATTTCATTTTGCCCAGGTTGTGCAAAAGGCAACCAAATTAGAAATCAGCGGTTTCTATCATTTCAAAGGCCAGATGGGGTAAAACCTCGTGATAGTGATTTGACACAATTCCTCACCGTGGGCAGCTGCCCAGACACCTCATCTGCAAACAGCACTTCTTCACCACTGCACTGAGCCAGGCCTAAGCAATAGTTTTATTGAAATACCCCACATACACCTAATCCCACCTGGATCTCAAATCCACACCTCTCTGGAGAACAACTCAGTGACCAGTTTTCCTGGCCTAAGAGCCAAGCTGGAGTACTCACCAATTCAGGATTGCATTTCCTGTGGCAGATGGTAAATCAATACTCTGCCTGCCTGCCTTTGTGCAAACATGTCTTGTTTCATCTGTGAAAGGCTTTAGCAGACAAACTTTGACAATTATTTAGTTTTCTGAAACGCATTTCATTAAACCAATGTGCAAAACCACTGACACATGAGAGCAGCAGCAGCAGGAAACTCATCTGAAAATGTTGTAAAATGTTCCCATTTTGAGGGGTTTAACTGGGCTGCTCTTTATGCCAAAGATTATTTTCCTGCAATAAAACACATTGACAGCAAACATTCAGAAAACTAAGGAAGTTATTTTATAAATCAAGCATTCCTATGGTTAGCTTTGGGTACATGTTAGAATCTTACATTCTTCACACAGGTTACTGCCATAGAATAGCAAATGAATACACTTCCAGAAATGCATTAACACTTTAAAGGGAGTGAATAAACTCTCACTTATTTTTGATGCTTGAAGGGATACAGCTGTGTGTACTTTACAACAGAACCTCACAATAGTTCCAGGGACGAGTAAATTGCCAATGTGTTCCTGTAACTTGGGTAATGGAAAACAATTCAGTTCAAAGCCTGACTCTCCTCCCAGCTGAACACATCTAATGTGCTCAGCAACAGAATGGAAACTATGTC
The DNA here is from genome assembly GCA_013398955.1 of Callaeas wilsoni. Taxonomy (NCBI): domain Eukaryota; kingdom Metazoa; phylum Chordata; class Aves; order Passeriformes; family Callaeidae; genus Callaeas; species Callaeas wilsoni. The sequence continues at coordinate 11,709 of VWPU01003141.1, forward strand.
CTTCTAAAATTAGTCTGAACAAGTAGCAAGTGATGACTAAATAATTCTGAAGCCTCACTGACAAAGAAATTCAGTCCAGCAGAGTAAGTACTCAACATATTAACACGTAATATGTTATGAAACAAGACTCGGCAGTGCTGGCCTCTGTGTCCACTGAAGTAATGCAACTCCACTGGATCCCAGAGGAATCCACCTGCTGCACTCACCTGTTTTCTCTCACTCAGTCACACTGCTGAGTATTTAAACGAAACGGGGTTTTTTAAAAGCAAGAAACAATGACACATTCCAGTGTTCCCTGTTTACAGCAGTGGGAGTTCTGCACACATCAGTGATCACATACACTTAATCTTGAGCCCGCAGTTGCTTGGTGGCATTCAGTTGACTGGGAAGTGTGGAAAAATGTGCTAACAACCAAAGATTGCTGCATAACAATCACAACCTTAGGGAGAAAAATCAACAGAAACCAAAGAAATGCTTGAGCAAATGACCAGCTACTGATAAAAGTGCTGGGAACTCTTTCCTACCTTAAAGAAAACAAATAGTGCATGAATGTGAAATCGAAAACTATGTAAAACATAGAGGTAGCAGGGAAAATAAAAATCTTGAGAAATAAACCAGAAAAAGATCATCCCTCAACAAAGCAGAATTGGGTGTATTTCAAGGACTTTCCTCTATGCCAAACAAGAAATATCCATCCTGCAAAATCCGATGAACACAGGGAAGAGCGGAGTGAAAGGACAGTGGGCTGGAGAGTTTGAGGAGTCTGTGATTCATTTGTACTCACGCTGTCAGGTGTTTGGCTGCTGAAATAGCAGTGAACTTGATTCATTCTCACAAAACAAAAGGACTTTCACACCAGTTCTCCCAATGCTTTGAGGCAAACCCACAGGAATCATTCATGGTGAAACAGCAGATGGAAAATGCATTGGATTCCCAGCTCAAGCAGCTGAAGGAAAAGGACCTGACTCTCAGCAAATGTCTCTCAATTTCAGTGAAAGGCCAACAAGCTGCTTTTAAAAGTGAAGCATGTTACCGTGCCCACATTATTAAAACAGAACTTTTGAATATAAAAAAGCATTTAGTAAAAACTTTATTTGAAGTGTAGCATGAATCCGTAACCATCAGCATCAAACCATAACAGTTTTACAGAGAGTTTGTACAATATGCCATGTATTTCTATACATGCTCCCCCCATCCCCTTTTTATTGTCATTATCAAACAAACAATAGTTAGACAGGAATAATAAGCATTCACTTCCAAAAAGAAAACTTTGGCATGTATACAACTGGCTAGTTAAAAGTAAACAGTGGTAGATTCAAGTCAGAAAGAGACCCACTCGTTTTGTTTCACAGCATTTTTGATCAGGATGAAGCTCCCCAGCACTACTTGCTAGTTAATACAAAAATGAGTATTTTTCAGTCCTGAACACCCTGTTACAGAACAAAACCATGTCAAGAGAGATGTAAAAAACTCAACTTTTAACTCTAAAAGGTGTCAGCTTCAAAGCAGTTTAGGTCAAAGGGATTTTGCACGCACTGGTTTGGTCATGAGTAAAACCTTTAAAGGTTTGCTCATGTTCCTGAACTCTATGTCACTGAGCTATTTCACCATTTGGCACCACTGCAACTTCTCCTTCGAGCTAGAAAAAGCAGTTTGCTCAGAAGTCATGTCCACGCGGAAGTGTCAGAAAAATCTGAAGCTTGCACTGGGCCCATCTTCTGTCTTGAGTTTCTGTCACTGCTGCTGGCCCCTCACATACCTTCCTAGTCATCTAAAAAAGGAGGGAAAACTATTTGCAAGGCATTTCTTCCTGCCATCCAGCACACAATGCTTCCATTTCAAAAACCAGAAAGCAATGAAAGAACCCCTGAATTATTAATAAGAAAAAACAAGCCTCCTTTGAGAAGAATTACTGGTGATTCTCCAAGTACTTACAAAAAATACAGTATTTATACAACTTCTCCAGAACTATTGTAATTAACATATTTTAATGTAGTACTAACAAAATAAATCCAGAGATACAAATGGTTGCACTTCAAAGCAGGAATATCTACCCCAGATGTTGATTTTGCTGCAATTTCATTATTGCTGTGGAACAGAGAGTGGTTAAGTCACGTCAATACGAGCCTTTCTTTCTTATACACATCAGAGCATCTAATTCAGAAAATGTTCTCCAGCAAGTCAGAATACATTTAGTGTAATTTTTACAGTTTCTGCTAAATGTTTGTGATCCAAAGTTGACTGAACCATGGTGCAACATGGCCCAAATGGCAGAAGAGCAGAACAAGTAGAGGAGCTCCAGTCAGACTCACTACTTCTTATTCCTGGGCTTCAGCTCTTCTGCTGCATTTCGCAGAAAAATGTAGTTTTTCTTTTGTGGATTATAGAATTCATGACCCTAAAGACAAAAATAATCTACATTTACTCTCTTCAAAGAAGAAATATCAGCATGACTTAAAACGTAAGGATATGAATATTCCATTCGTTTGGTTTATTAAGATTTAATCTTAAAAGTCTTTAAGACCAGGTATTAGACCACACTGGTGGATTAGAAACAGCTTACTTCAACAAGCAATTACAAGAACTATACGTATCAAGTAAAATTTAAGAGACTTTTATCCACTTTTAAAGTATAAAATATTTTTAATAAAAAAATAACCACATATCTCCAAGTTCTACTTTACAGATGCAGCCTAAGAACTCAATTTGATTTTATTTAAATGTCATTTGAGGCAGAGAAGAAGCTAAACCTTTAATGGCCACCCAGCTTCACTTTATATTTTCTATCTTTTAAATGACATAAGGTCACATTTTTTCAAAGTGAAGCCCAAGTTCTCTGCAGGCAACTGAAGAGCTTTCTGTTCCCCAACTGCAGATGCAAATATGCTGATTTGCATATTCATATTATTTGCATACATATTACCAAATTAATACCCAGGTATCCAAATCAGGGAGAGTAAACACTAATAAAGCTACTGAAGCCCAACATGGGAGTTGGAAATCACCAACGCTACGGACAAGAAATGGTTCTGGGAAGGAAGGTTAGGACTTGGCACCAACTGATTTTACTACTTAATACTGGTTTACAGAACTGAAAAACACCTCTGCAGTCTACCCAAGCATCAGAACTGAAGAACTCAGTTCTGCCCTGGCACCAACAAGCATTTCAATGTGGGCACAGGACTAAATACAATGCAGTGAATTAAAATGCAGCCCTCTGCAGCTTGCAGTTGAGTTAATCTATGTGATTTCTGCATTCATTTCACTCCAAACCACAAGGAACATTATCCTCCAAGCACCATGAAAATTAGTTACATTTCAACCTTGCTGCCCTCCCTTCTTAAACTATTAGAAAGTATTGATTTTCCACAGATTATGGTTTGCTGTGGTTCTGTTTCATCTCTATTGTTAAGTCTGGAAGAGAAATACATAAATAAGCACTATCAAAAGCCTGACTGAGTGGCAGTGAGAATTTAATACAGAGCACTCGAACACTGGGGTAAGTGTTTATAATCACAGTCACAGCTTTTTTCCCTGCACCAGCAGCAGAGATGTGCATTTCACCAGCTCTGTGGGAAGCTGTCAGGGTGCCACGCTGCCCTGTGACGCTGCCCACGGCACAACGTGTGTGAGCAACCACAGCAACCTCTCAATCAGGGAATTTACATTTTGCTCATCCACATTTGCAAACCAGCATCGTTTAGCTGAAGCTAAAACACCACAAATTCACAGCTTCAGTGTTAAACTTCAGCAGGTAGCCAAAATGGCCATTTTAAGTTTTCTTAGAAATCAGAAAGATTCAGCTACTATTTATAAAGAACAGCAAAAGCCTCACAAGAAAAAGACTCTTGGCTGTGAACTTCAAGCATGAACACGAGACTAAACCTTTCTTACCTTTGACCAATCGTAGCTGGAAGCATATGCAAATATATTGCCATTGTGGTTGAAACAACAAGCAGATATTGGCTGGTCCAGTTGCTCTGAGGTTTTTAGCTTTGTCCGTGCATCTTTATCCCAAAAGCTGAATCTCCCATCAGACCCTACTGTTGCCAGAGTACCATGGACAGGGTGGAATGCTATCCCATTGACCTGCAGAACCATACAAAACACCAAGTAAAACACCACACACAGCAACAGGTGATGGGAACACTCACAGCAGGTGTGCTGAAGCCTGCAGGAGTAAATACACAAAATTTCAACTAGATACAACTCTTAAATTTTTAAAAATATTTTTTTGGAGGAAAAAACCCCAAAAACAACCAAAGAAAAACCACCAAAGCAACAAGAAAAGCACCATTTTTTTGGCATAGTACCTAATAATTCAATGCATAATGCCATTACACAAGTACTGTTACAGTGTCTGCAAAATTAACAAGTGTCAACTCCACTTGTTGACAAGAAGATTCAATGAAAGGCTGCTCTAGTGCTTGTTTTATGGGAAGTATAAAAATTCGCCTTTCCACTTAAAGAATGGCTATGACAGGTCCTTAAGCCTATGTCTAAGACAACTTTAGGCAAGACAAAAGGTCAAGGAGAACAAACAATTCAGAGCCAATTTTACATTAAGAGTGTACAGTGTATACATGATACGTGTTGGAAACTCACAGCATAGATGTCTTGAGGTGCTGATGTGTTTGTTCCATTGGAGCGATGGCATTTAAAAGTGAAATTATCTTTTGCGCTGGGAAAGAAATAATTTTTTTTGTAAAAAAAAGGTTTTTTACTTTCATCACTGTGAACTGAGCAATAAAGAGAGGATGTTTTATTGAAGACTTACGGGTTTGGGGGGTTGATATAATGAATAGCTACTCTCCCTTCAATACTTCCAAGGGCAAATCCAGTTGGTTTGTTCACTTTGTCTTTGAAAATAGCAACACAGCGATGCTGAATTTGAGAAAGATACAAAGGAGTTTCAGACAGAGACATCTTTTCCACAGGGACACAAAACATCACAGACATCAACGCAAGGTAAAGCAAAACCATTAGCAAGGTCAAGAGAGAGCTCAAATTCTGTTGAGAATTTGGGCCACAGCATTTAAATTTCCAAATCCTTGTGAAGATCAGCAATGGCAAACCAGGTCACTGCCATGCTAAGATAACTTGGTTTTGAAACACTGCATGTTTTTACAAAAAATGTCAAGCCCACAATACCAAGGATCTGTATAAATACAAATATTATTATTTACCTGGTGTTTAAGAGGAGATTCTATTCTTCTAAATTCAGAAGGCTGGTTCTCTAACTGATAAACTATCAAGCCCCTTTCTGCAGTGGCCACAGCTGCCATAGGGTGAACCTGGATAAGGTTGTAAAACAGGTTAGAAGAGAGACATTTATGTTAACTGCATGGCAGAACACCCTGAAGAACTTGAACGAGAGGGAGGGAAATAGGAAGAAGCACAACCAAGTTCATTTATACAAGTATCTTTGAACACAAGTCAGTTTTTCCCTGATGGTGAGAAATTAAACACACCAAAAATCTTCTAATTATCAGCTGACTCTTCCAGCGTGAAGTGCAATGGTGGTTTACAAACGTCTCCAGAACTAAGGGAAGATCAGTCCTCGTGCTGATTTTTGTGATGTTAAAAGGACACTAAACGTGTTTTGTATGATGAAAATCCCTGTTTTCTAGGGCCTGATCAAGAAGATCAGATTATGTTCTACTACTACAACCACACAAAGATCAAACACTGAGAGTATTCAAGTCCTGTCCTACAGAAGCCCCCAAAACTTACTCCTACTCCCAGTTCTCCAGCTGGCTCCAGTTTAGCACATATCCTGACTTACCACATCTGCACAGTAACATCTTTCAGGGAGCTGCAGTGTCATCATAGGTGTTGGTGAACGGGTATCCCAGAACTGATGGGAACACAGAAATAAACAAACTTACACTTGGAGCTCAGGACACACCTAAAATCGCTTCAAGGAAAGAGAATATAACTGGCACCAAGCTGTTTCATTCTTGTTATAGTCAGAATAGTGCAACTCTCTCTGAAGTGAGGCTATTCCATTAATTATTACAGCTTAATAAAATATTTTCACTTCACCTAAATATTTTTATACAGGAATTACAAGCACGCTTTGTGTCCATTTGTTTAGGTAAAAATTATACCTTCAAAGTTTTATCCCAGCTTCCTGTCATCACACAGCTGTAATTTGGTGCTTTAATCCAATGGATTGTCTTCACAGGAGCATCATGCTGAAGAAAGAAAGAAAGGACAAACACACCAGCAAGAAGCAATCATTGGAGACTAGCTCTCTTCTTAAATTATAACTGTATATAAGTAATTCTAGTCACCATAATTACATATTCTACAAACAGACATTAACTTCTAATTTGAGAATGTGAATTGCAATTCCTGCAGTTGTTGCAGCAGAAAGCTGGTATTTGTGAAGTGAATTGTATGACTTCTTAAAAAATTTTTTCCCCTCTATTGCAGCAGGGTGACTTAGTGAGATCACTGCAGCAGTGGAAAAGAGCTCTCTCAAGCAAAACAGAGGAAACAGGTGCACAGGGTTTTTAAATCACTTTGATCACCTGTTCAGGTGCACTTCACTATCTCAAAAATAAAATAAATAGAAAGGTAGCTTTTATAAAAACAGAAAAAAACCCATTTAGTACTTTGGGCTTTACTTACTTGTGCAATCTGAATTGCTTGATTACTGTTGAGATCCCACATTTTGGCAGTTTTATCACAGGAAGCAGTAAATACTTTACTCCCATCCTAAAAAACAAGAATAAACCCAAGAGATTAACTGGCTCTATTGGAAAACTGTCAAGTCTCATTCTCTTCTAGCAACAGTGTAACATGTACAGGGATTGCAAGACAAAAAAGAAACATAAACCCAAATTTATTTATTTATGACCGTGTCATAAAAGAACAAACGGTGCTGGCTTTTCTCTAGTTTTTAGTACACTCCTAACTTTTATATTCACTTGTAGCCTCCTTACATCCATGCCAGCCCATCCCATCCCATCAGGACACACTTAGCACACATTTACAGCAATTTAAGTCTGTACAATAACCATGGGCTGCAGCTGCACGTGGTACTCGCCTGCCTGCAAACCACACATCAATTTATTCCGACTTTTGGTCAAAAACGTGCATTTGTTTCTAAATAAGAACATACATCACTCCAGCAGGCATCTAGTACGGGCCCTGTGTGCATCTGCTGAGCCTTTGGGATTGTCTGTCCGTTATCCTGAACTTCCCAGCAGCGAACCTGTAACAGCAGAAGCAAAGGCAGATAAACCGTATTTACAGCAACTTGAGAAGATCTGTCTTGAAGACCCCAGCCTCAGTTTATCCAACAAAAAATATGGTTATAAATACCAAAGTCTGTGGTTTTTTCAGAACTAGTGAAACCTCACTTTTTCTGCTTATGTTGCTTTTACCTGTACAGCCAAAACTCAACCCCACAACTTCAATTCCACCTCAAGAGTACCTTGCAAACCTGTAACTCCTCACCACACTGTCCTGGAGAACGCTTAACCCTCAGCTGGGCAGAACACAACAGTTAGAAAACATGTCCACGTTTGTCTTCCTTCCCTGCCTGAGCCAGCTGGAATCTCATCCTTCAAACCAAAAAAACTTATGATAACTTAACTAATAACTTAATCTGTTTGGGTATGCGCTGTCAAAGCGGATGATTTATCAACTATGCCAAACTTAGTGCCTTGGTACCAGACATAAATTTTGCAGCTCTTCAACAAGTTAGCTTTTAGGTGCCCTGCACAAGCTTTTAGGATCCCATTTTGCAGTTCAGGCACTTTATTCACCTGCATGTCTGACTGAGAGTACTTACATCATTTGCCCACGATCCTGCAATGAGGAAATTACCCGGCAGCGTTGGTGGACTAAACGCTAAACAAGATATGCTGTCATCAGGTGGAGACGTTACTTCAATATCCTACAAAGGACAGGAGACAGAACAAAATTTGCAGCATTTAAAAACTGTGAGCTGAGCTCTTACTACTTCTACTGAATGAGTCAGTAGGTGCTGCTGCGATACAGGAACACACAGAGCAGCACAGGGGGCCAGCACACGTACCTTCATGGGGTTGTGGTTATCTGCCGTTGTGCTGCCGAACATGCTGGTACCTCCGGTACCGAACCCCGACGTTGATCCGAACAGACTCATCCTTGCCCTGCGAACGAGCACAAGGTTGAGCCCTGCAAGGCCCTCAAGCGTGCCCGGGGCGTCTCACCGCATCCACCACACCAACACGCCCCTGGGAAGCACCCAGGGATATAAAAATATACCAACAAAATATAATAAAATTAGATAAATAAATAAAAAGACAGTTCTCGTTACTGCTGGATCCCCCACACCTCCCGGCTGCCCACCCTGCCGTGGATCCCTCTCGGGCCGTGCCCTGGCAGAGCCAACCCCGCCATGCCCCTCGCCGGTATCCGGGGCTGCGGCAGCGAGGCCGCCCCGGGAAACCCAAACCCAAACCCAAACCCACACCCAAACCCAAACCCGAGCCCGAGCCCGAGCCCGAGCCCGGCCCGCGGTGCCGCCCCTCCGGCGCACGCCCCGGCCGGGGCTCTCTGCCCACCCCCGAGGCTGCCGCTCCGCGGGGCCCCCTCTCCCCGGCCGGCGGCACCCG
>VWPU01003151.1:0-31661 GCA_013398955.1 Callaeas wilsoni
AACTTGGAAGAAGAAAGAAAGAAAGAGCAGGCAGCAGCGCTGGCGTGTCATAGGCAATGTTTGCTGGGAAGCCCCTGCAATGCCATCTCGAAAGGCAGACAATGAATACAGTCTCAGGCGCTGCAGGCCGTGACTGGATCCTTTGAAACCATGGAACACAGACATGCACACCTTCTCACTCTTTCCAGCTTTTACCCTTCCACAGGGAGCATTATACTTATGAAATCTTTACAGCATTTTTAGGGCCTCCTTTCTCAGGAAAGTTCTCATAGTAGTGTAGAAAAAGGCTATCAGTGCTCCAAATGTGTGTTTCTGGGCACACAAATCTGTTATTTCTCCTGGACCGACTCTGCCTACTGAATCCCGCACGGATAATCCAAATGTAAAAATATACAAATATTGGCAGCCAATAGGGGGCTTTTCATCTCAAGCAAGAAAACAGAAGTAATTCTGATAGCTTTTCCAAGAGAAGCCTGGTGGGGCTTATTTGCCAAAGTTTGACTCTGCAGTAAACAGAGTACTGCTGTTTCTGTTTTGAAGTCTTCCTATGCAACATTCGCTGATGGATTGCCATGTACAGAATGTGGATAAACAAAGTGATGAGCAGAGAGAGGCTTCACACGAGTGCCATGAAGGCAGACGGTTTATACGGGCTCATCTTGTTCAGAAATCTTCCTTTAGTGCTCTGCTTTGTGAAATAACTCGGCCAATGAAATGCAATTTATCATTGGATGCTGTGTGTGGAAAACACACCGGTGGGGAATACAGAAACTGTTAAAACACCACCTGCTTTGCAGTGTTTTCAGTGAGATTTGAGGCAGAACCTTTCATTCTAATTTTCCTCTCCTTGGAATTGTCCTGTGTAGCTCTGCAAGCACAAGCCCTTCCTTTTTTTTGTCTTCAGGTAGGAAGGGCTTCAGTGCTCTATTATAACATTTAGTTAAATACCACAGCTTTAGATTTTGGTTACAGCAGAAATATTCAAACCTCATTTAAGGTATCATAGATTTATTATCTGTACAGACACAGAAATGGTACATATGCAATGTATGGCTATATGGTGAACCGTGACAACACGAGAAAACAATTTTTAGTATGAATCTAGGAATGATTGAATGAATCTTTGAATGATTTTTTAGTATGAATCTAGGACTAGCTATGCATAAATATTCATGGGATTTTGTGGAGGAAAGAACATGGGCAGTAGATTGCATTCAGACAACAATGTTGATGGTAATAAGGGGAAGAATTTGAAAGTAGATGAAGAATAATGTTCAATGTTTTAAAATTACTTTTAATGTTGAAAAATTTCTGCTTTAAAAATAATCTTTAGAAGTTTTTAAATGGATTGAATAACTTTAATTTCACTTTAAGAAACCAAACCTATACATTTTAGGATCTGAATTTAAAAAAAAAAAAAAGAGAGAGAGAGAGAAATTTTATTTTTTCCTTTATTTGACCTCTAAGTGGAAAGTTTCCTCTTTTCATATTTTTCACCTGTGATATGTTTTGAGATTTCCAAAAGAGCACCAGAAAAAGCAGGCACATGCACAGTTGGGTAGGCAGCATTTACACTGTGACAAACTACACATATTAGAGGTTGATTTTCAAAACAAGGCTATCCTGGAAATACTGCAGGAGCAGCAGCTCTTAAGTGGAATATTTGCTAAGTTTTGGGAACATTATGGTACCTGCACCTTTCTCTTAATTTTTATTACACCTGCTAAAATATGGTCAAAGCTAAAATATGTTGAATGCCTTTTTAATAATTTTTCTTCTGTGAGCAGCATATACAACAGAGAATGACAGTTTGAACACGTGCCAGTATAAGCATATGGGGTGTTAATGGTGGGAACATAAAATGCTTTAGGCAGCTTATTTCTCCAAGAATGATGCACAGAAAATCAGTTTTCTCCTTGAGGATGAACTTTGAAAAGTCATAGACAGGCATTTTCCAACGCAATGCTTCTCTAGCTCTGTAGGTCCCCAAATTAATATTTTAGTCAGAGTAATGGAACTCAATAAAATGATCTCATACACCCTATACTTTCTTACCTCTGGGTAAAAATGATTGTTTCTTATTTGTGTCTCCTTTCTAGCCCCTACTGCTAATACACTAATTTTTCTTCTACAATCCTGCGATAGACCAAACAGGTCACCTGGCCACTTTTTAAACAGCATAGGATCTTGCAGCTCTCTCAGCTTTCTAATGATTTCACCTTTTGTTAACACTTTAGTCCCTAAAACCTCCTTTCTTTTTTTTTTTTTTTTTCCAATTACACCAGAAATTTGCTGAAGACTTGCCTCTTAAAGCTTAGTATGTGCTAATATAACCTGGTATGAGTGTGAGGAGGCAGGTGGGAGGGACATTGAATTAGGGAATTTGTGAATCAGGTCTCTCAATAAAAGCAGTTTCAGAGGAGATGCTCATCTCCTCTGCCAGTTCAAGGCTGATGATCCCCATCCCTGCTCCCAGGGAGTTCAGCAGGAAAACTGGCACTGTCTCCAATGAGTCTGGCAAAAGCAATTACAGCCTTGCTGAGAAATGTCTGGCTTCCCAGTCCCTCTCCTGTTGTACAAGGGAAAGGTAATGAAGCAATAAACTGTGGCCCACCTGAAGACACAGCAAAATTTACTGGTGGTGCTTGGTCTGCGAGCTTTGATTTTTGGTTGTAGTTTTGGTTGGTTTTCTTGGAGAGTTTTTTGGTTTTTTTGGTTCAGGTCTCCTTAGTGTATGAAGCTCAGTACATTAAATTCTGTAGGAAACCACACCAATCTGCTTCAGCCATATCAGATACAGAATGCAGTATAATAGATTAATACTACGTTTATTTTCTTTCTATATAGTTTTTATCTACTTTCAAATATTACATTTCTATTGGGAACCTATGCACTGCTCTTTGTGTTTCTGTGTCCATAAATAAGTTTTGACATGGTTTTGATCTTTTAAAGGTTGACTACAACTGGTACCAGGCTATTCTTGGAAGGAAATCAGCCCTAATTTACCTTTACTAATCACTTTACATACTCTTTGAGCTGCAGCGGGTTAATGTGGTGGATGTACATGTTATTAATTATGAAACTGGAGAACATCCTCCAGCTGAAATTAATTAATAATGTTCTTTTGGGTGAGAGAAGTCTAGTGTGGCAGTAGAGATGTAGGGTCATGATTCCCTGCATCAGGTTTAGAGCTGATTGTATTAGATGTGACAAGCTTTGCACTGAAGCTGGAGCTTTGTTCATACAGTAATGATACTGCTCTTCTCCTGTTTTGGTGCAGTTTACCAAAGATTAGAGTCTTTACACCCATTTTTTCCTCATTATTTGTTGGTATGTCTAGACTTTCATAATTACAGGGTACTTCCTGTAATCCTTTTTGTTTCACAGCAATTCTGCTACAAACCCTGCTATTAATGTTTTTTACTTTACTTGGAAATATTAATAGTTTGACCATTAAGTCAAAAGTGAACTCCTGGGCCAATTACTGGTATTTTTCATTGTTTCCAATGCCTGCTGCTCCTCATTGCCAAATATGATATGGAGTTCTTTCACATTCCAGGACCCCGCGTGATTTTAAGTACCAGCAGTTTGATGTATCACTCAAAGTGCTGAAGCTCTGTTAAAGCATAAATAATTCTCAGCAGAACGGTCTCAAGCTTTAGGCCTACAGCACTGCAAATGAAAAATGGAGAAAAGTAAAAATATGAAAAGCTGCTTTTCCCAAATAACACTCTAAAAGAAACTAACCAAAACTACTATAAATGCACTTTTTTTTTCCTTCATGATGAAACAACTTGAGGAAAAGTATCAGTTTGCTCACTTCCTGTAAACAAATGCAGCATCTTAAGGCTTTCCTCCATGGGTTCTGCTTTACTCTAATCCTGCTGATGTAGAAGCCAACCTAGCTAAAATACAGTAGGAAAAGGTCTATAATTAGGATTTAAGAATGTAATGGCATGACATAAAAACCAGCTCATTCCACTAAATTTAAAGGAATCAGCTATGCTGGTGTAACACCTTTACACTGGAGCTACATGAGAGGCTGTTCCAGTGTAATTATCCTTGGGTAAAATTGCACTGTAATCAAAAAGTTAGGGCAAAAAGCAGTGTGCAGGCAAGGCTGGTGTTTCAATGAGCTGGTCTATTTTTCTGTCAGCCAGTAGACCCAAACATCAAACAAAACCGAAGCAATTATATACACTAATCCTTCCCCATGTGAAGTTGCAGCCCAATGTGAATTCAAAAGCACCAAGTTGCAAATCCTTCAAAAAGAGCATTTACAACTTATAATGGAAACTCCAACAGAGCTCTAACTATAATAGTGTGACTACTGCAGCGATTATTCTTTATTGCCATGGCATTTACTGCTGAAATAGTGGTGGGCAGATCCTAACATTCTCAAAATTAATGTGCAGTAACATCCTCATGTGAGGTATTGCCCAAGGTACGGTGTTTTGAAATGCAATATATCAAAATGATGATACTTCTCCATTTAAGTTGTTCTGGTCACTCACTTCACACAATTGCTGCTTCAAAGGTACTTTTCATAATTTCAGAATAAATATATATGAAATAGGGGAAGCTGAAAAGCATTTCTGTTCTGACTGGTATTAATGAGGACTTGGAAAATGCCAACCCATCTCCAGTAGAGCAGCTTTATAGCTGAGCGAACGTTATGGTGGAGTGTTCTCTGGTAATGATTAATTTCCCCTTGTGAGCAATGCACTTATGGCCCAAATCAGCTACTGCATGGATAGAACTCATTGTTCTGAGTCAAAATTCTGCCTCAAAACCAGAAGTGTTGAGTCTGTCAGCAATGGCTGATGGAAAGTAAACACAAGTGTGAGCAGCAGTGAAAAGGGGGTCGTGTATCCAACTGCATTCTGCTGGATTCCCTCCTTTTTAACATAAGAGAAAGTTGCTAGTTCAGTTCCTCTGATGTCTTTATGTATAGTTGGGCTGATACTGATCCACATCCTATAATTAAAAAAATCTATTTCTGTTTCAAAATTCACTCAGAGCATGATGCTGAAAATGCTGTAAAAGCTTAGTCTTGCTGCCAAGAAATGCAGAAACACTGCATTATTTAGTTTTAATGTTAAAAGTATTTAATATCTGGCCTGTGTAATGTAACACGTTTTGGGGGTCATGAGAATCTGGTTGTTTTGTGTCTTTTATTTGTGATAGTCACCCCAGTAGCAGACCTAAAAAGCATGTGAAAACAAAGAGAAATTAGAAATATAGGGTTATCTGAAAAAGGGTTGCTCATCTGCCTTCAGCCTGAAGCTTTTCTAGAAGGACAAATAGGAGAGGAAACAGACTTCAGACTTCCCTCAATATATATGGAAGTAGTGTGAAATATCAGTCATTATTTTGCAACAGAGACGCAAAGTAAAAATAAATTAAAAAAAAATGAAATTAAAGCCTTAATGCAGGTCCCATTGAGATTCATTCATTGTTGTATTTAACATGATATTTTTGCTGCAATCTCATTCGAACAGGGACCACGCTTCCTTCATCCCAAGGTCAATAAATAAAATCTAAACATAATAAACAAATAGATGTGTATGGTAAAGACTGAGGTGAGCTTTAACAGCAGGTCCTTTGGTTAGGAGTGGGTACCTGATGCCTCCATAGGAAACCAAAGGAACAGATGTCTTCTGATGTTAGTTGAGGTTGGGCTGATAATTCTGACCTCTCTGAACTTTCATTTCAGTCTTTTAGCTTCCTTTATCCAGACTGATAATTCCCTTCAGTCATGACCCGGCCTGGGTCTCCCTTCATCTGATTTGGAGCTTTCCCAGCCTCGGCACCGGGAGCAGGAGAACCAGATCCCTTCTGTTCTACCAGACCTTCCCCGAGCTCCTTCTCAGGGCACCTCCTGACCCCCATTCCTAGAGTTCATTGGCACCTTTGCCTTTTGTTTCCCTCAGAGGTGATTTTTGGCCTAAAGTCTAAAATAAACAAATAAGTGGATTACTACCAACACCTTCTGCACTTTCAGTGACCCTCCTCAATATTACCCCCCCCAACTATAGGAATCACAAAACCAAGCTATTGTTCAAATGAAATTCTAATAGCTTTACTGAGAAAAGCCTTTTACTCCATTGGTTTGCTATATATAATTTTTATTTTGATTTTTTTTCCAAACAGATAGTTTATTTTAATTAATTCTTATTACAGAGACATCTTTGTCATAAGGTACTTCTAGAACAGATGAGCACAATTAAATAAGTGCTTTTGTTTACAGGATTAGTGAAAGAATTGCTATTTCACAGGGGAGGAAGTGCTGCTGTAATTTTATCTTTAATTTTTCCAACATCCTTGACATTTAAACACGGTTTTAATATTATTATTATTGAATTGCAAAGAAGCAGGGTGTTGAATTTGTATTGATTTTACATGTGTGCTTACACTCAGAAAGATGGCATTTCAAAACCTTTTCTAAACATAAATTTTCCCTTTTATAGTAAATAATACAGAATGCATTCTGTCAATGCCAGCGTTTCATTATAGAGGGAAAATGTCTCTTTGCACTACAAAGCAGTAAAGAATTTAAGAATATATCTGCATTCCATTTGTCCCTGTGGACTACAAACCGAGATGCCACCTAGGAAATTCAAGGAATTTGGTTATACAAGAACCAAGACTTTAACAACAGAAAATCTTCTACTGAAGGGGGTCATTTTCTTTGGCAATGAAAGGAAGAAAAGCATTGACAAGATGACTCCTATTTCACAGAATCAAGTTTTGAAAGGTTTTCGTTTGGGAGGGACGTTAAAGCCCATCCAGTGCCACCTCCTGCCATGGGCAGGGACACCTTCCACTGTCCCAGGCTGCTCCAAGCCCCAGTGTCCAACCTGGCCTTGAGCACTGCCAGGGATCCAGGGGCAGCCACAGCTGCTCTGGGCACCCTGTGCCAGGGCCTGCCCACCCTCCCAGGGAACAATTCCTTCCCAATATCCCATCCATCCCTGCCCTCTGGCACTGGGAAGCCATTCCCTCTGTCCTGTCCCTCCATCCCTTGTCCAGGTCCCTCTCCAGTTCTCCTGGAGCCCCTTTATGCATTGGAAGTGTCTCTGAGGTCTCCTTGAAGCCTCCGGCTGTCCAGGGGAACAATCCCAGCTCTCCCAGCCTGGCTCCAGAGCAGAGGGGCTCCTGCAAATTCTTCTAAGTGTTTTGTCACACAAGGTCAAAATCAGACCAGGTTTTGAATGACTTTGTAATTCTGAAGTTTTTTACAAAACAGAAGCAATACTTCAAGGTGATCATTTGGACAAAAACCAAACCAAAACAACAACCTAGACTGCTACATTGCAATGGAGTCTGGGCATGCATTTTCTAGGTTTCAGTACAAACCAGTTATTTTTTACTTCAGGTTCAAATTGTGCCCTGGCCTAGAGGTAGTTGAGATTTTCTTGATCTAAAGGTCAAAATCAAAATCTAGAATTCATTGAGGCCTCTTTTTTTTGGGTGGATTTTTTATCGATAGGCAAATTATTAGAAGTTTACTAAAGCCGTGAACTGTTATCACTGTAATTTAGTGAGATGCAGTACAACTTCAGTATTGTTTTTTTTACTACTTAATGGCTTAAATATATATCATGAATGCACAATTTTGTAAGCAAAGTAAGCCAGTACCTTCCAGAAGGAAAACTGCTGATTTACAGACCTCTATGATGTCCATATACCAGCAGGGACCAGCTTTACAAGAACATTTCCTGAAGCATCCAAAGCAATTCAGCTCGTCCAAGATAATTCAGCAACAGTCACTTACCACCTCACCAAATAAGGAGAAAACATTAATTTATTTACCTTTTGAAAAAGATGGAGACAGTGTTATTGAGCGAAACAGTGATTCTGTGTCCAGGAGGTGAATGTAAACCCAAACTGGTGTGCACGGACAGTGATATAGGAGATTTAAGCAGTTAGAAGGTGAATATATGCCTGCCCTTGTAGATAGCAGTGATTCCTAAAGGCTTAGGTCTGCTGGGTTTTTATGACAACCTGTTAGAGATATTTTTTCCCTTGTTTTTGACCAATTACTCTGTGTTTATGTGGAATAAGGATAACAGTCTGATTTAGTATGCATTGTTGGCAAGCACTAAAACCACAGCTTGTACACCTACTTTTTTTGATGTTCCTCAGACTTTAAAGCTCTCAAGAGTCATATAGAAGGAAGGAACTCGTGGGACATTTTTTCGACATTCCGAGTCAGATGGCCCTGCTTTTAAAGGCAGCTTTTTCAGAGTTTTCTCAGTTTGGAACCAAAAGCAATTGCTTGAAGGGCTGCTGGATAATGGGCTTCGTGTACTGTGCTCTAATCAGTGGGAATGCAAGTGGTGATTAAAGCTCAGTGTTTGTGGGAATTACGCTGCCACGCTTTCTCAGGCATTCCAACGTGCCTGTGCTGTGACCAGGGAGCACGTTCACAGCCAATATCCACGGCTGCAGAACATGGCAGAGCCTGTCTGATCAAAATTGTAAAAGAAGTATCAAGAGCAGATCTGCTCTCATTTCCAAAGCCCTAATGAGCGATTGTAACTATTACAGTACATAAAATATTCGTCCCTTTCAGTGAAGCTAATGTCAGAGCTGAATATTTAATCACGTATTTGCTTTTTTGCATAGCTTAAAGAAAGGTATTGCTGAATATAAATCTACAGAGATGAAAGGGCCAATAGTGTTTTTCAGACAATAAAGTCTAGGTATTATAGACCTGTTCTATTTTTTTGTTCTTACAAATACAGCTGGTATAATTTGCACAAAATGGAGATCAGGTATCCGTAGCCTGATCCAATTCCTTTTGAAGTCCTTTGCTTGCTGTCTGAATTTAAGTGGCGGTAGGACTTCAAAATCACTTACCATAGAGGTAAGTCCTCTTTGGAACATTGATTTCCCCAAGATCAATTATTATTTTTTCAAATCTCCTAAGTATCTGAGGACTCTTCAATTTTTATTTCTTCTTTGCCATCACTAAAGAGGCTATGTAATGAAAGCAGAAATGGGGATGAGGAAACAGGCTTTTAAAGGAAGCAATTAGAAATGTTTCGTATGGAGGACAGAAGGGTTTTCTAAGAGTAATAAGCATTTTGAGGGAATAAGCAACATATTTCTCAAGTGTGGCTGCACAGCAAAAAAGCTAAAAGATTAGTTAATCTTTACTCATTCCCATGTCAGTTTAGCATTGCTTCCTCTGCACTGAAGAGACTTCTAAAATAGGACATCTGCCACAAATTCTCCTTGGAGAACTAGTTCATGCACTAATCAATTTCCTCCTTCAGCACACATGTCCCTCTGAAAAATTTAGTCACAACATCCGTCAGATTCAGAAAGTTGGAGTAATGGGACTTCCTTTTGTGATTAACAACATAGGTGAGGATGCAGTGAATAAATTGAGGAGTCCTGGAAATCAACATGAATGAAAAGCTTTATTGTTCTATCAAATGAGGCTAAAGAAATTAGAGTCAAAAGAAGCAGGCACCTCACTAATGAAAAAATATAAAAAGAAATATCCAGCTCGACAGCCTCCTGTACAATGTGCTTTTAATTCATTTCTTGTTCCTTGGACAAGGCGATAACACTGTTCCAGTTTAATCCAATAACCTATCTCCAAAATGATCAGTGTTCTTATTTCAAGCCTTGGCTCCTTTCTGCTTTGATTTGACTCATATGGCTCCTACCCTTTGATTCCATGCTCACCTCTTCTGCATGCAACTTGACCTTTTGCAGCTTTTCTTCCCCCCTCCCATTTGCCACACTCTCTTTCTCCTCTCTCTTTCATCTTTCCATACATATTAACTCAGCAGGATTTTTGCTCTAACCTTAATTTTCCTGCATCCCAAAGCTTCACAGCTAAAAGGTTGCTGCTAATCCTCTTTCTATTTCTCTTTCTCTATAGTGTATTTTATTCATCCACTTTCATTTCCAGAAATACTTTGTATACATAGACATTTACTCAGACTTGTGTATTCTCCAGAAGCCATTTTTCTAAGCCTTTTTTAATGCATTTTGAGGATCACCAGAAGTGACAAATGTAGAACCATATCTATACGAGGAAAATTCTTATTTTTAGCACATCATTAAAATTGTATGATATTGAGAAAAAATTGCATCCTGGCAATCAGGCAGAGGAAATCACTTCTGTTTACCATAGATGAGAAAGGGACATCCTGCTATCCTTGCAAATCAGTCCAAGTGAAGTGGACAGCGCAGGGATGAAGTGCCAGGTTCTCAGTAGCTGAACTCTGATTAGGCTAATTCTGCAGATCAGCCTGTCTGAATCTGGAGGTTGGTCAGAGGGCAAAGGTGCTCAAACCTATTCTAATGTGGCACAGTGCCAGGGCCAAGAAACACTACCCCTGCTCGAGGACTTTAAGGCAAAGGCCTGCAGAAGTCTCCTTTGAACCAGCAGGCACTGCAGTTTCATTCACGGCTACAGATGGAAGAGGCAGGATAGTCCTTGAGGAAGAACTCTAGGAAAAAGCAAGGCTGGAGCAGAAGTTAGAGCTTTTTGCACAGATGGTCACCTCCATAGTAAAGAGAACAATCCATGGGAGAGGATTAGCTTTGACCTTTTTCAGCATGAAGGGTAGCGCTTGGAGAAGACTGGGTAGGATGATTCCACAGTATCAAAGTGTCTGAACATTTGCATTTTATTTTTATATACTATTAATAAAGAAAATACAGCAGGAAATGTTTTTTTCTTCTGTGGAAACTCAGTCTCCTGGAATTCACAAAATATTTATAGGCAGTGCACTTCATTTCAAGCTAGGGGTTGGTTTGGGGTTTATTTTTTAGTAGAATTTATTAATAATTTTGAAAATGACAGATGTTAATGATCTGCATAAAATTCATATGCTCACTTGCATTAAAAGAAACCATTTTGTTAGGATATGGCTGTGTAAATTCTCTGGGAACATAAAATTTAATGCAATAAATTAAATGCAATATAAATAGTTCTTTTAAAGGTATTAGAATATGTGCTAAAGAAATGAGTCGTGTGCAATCCTCCACCTACTGAAGTGAAAAAGCAAAATTCCCATTGTCAGCAATGAGATGGTGATTCCATCCCATCCTAAACACATCTCCTTCGAGTGTGATTTCTCACTAAATGTTTTGACATATGGAAGAACAAAAAAATAAAATAAAAAGGACCGTCCCTTTACTAGGAACTATTTACCAAATGGTGGAGAATTGGGTTCTCAGGTGATGAAATTCATCCTTCCCCTGCCAGGACACCGGCATGGTTGGGGAGCACTTGCACAAGGGCGTCCTGTGGGTCCCGTTTGACTGAAGTGGGACAGACAGGGACTGCTCTGTGAAGTCTGGTGCAGAGCACCTGCACAGGACTTTGTCACACAAGTCCATTTGCCTGCCAGCTTTCGAAGAACAGCAAGCTGACTTAAAGCTATCAGGTTTTGTATCTTGTCTGATCTTCCCACTTTACTGTTGCATTTAAGCATATGCTTGTAAAACAAAAAGATACCACATGGCACATTGTAATGTTATCTTAGAAAATAATTCCCCTTTGCATTATTTGCTGCCTATTCTTCTTGCCAAGCCTTATATTTAATACCTTTTTCAAAGGCTTTACTTCAGAGGAAATGCTAAATGTCTAATCCCCCATGCCCATCAAAGGGAGTGGTCCTCATATTAAACAAAAGGAGTTCCTCCTAATAAGCTCCCATTTGGTAAATGCATGCTACTGCCTGTGCTTCTAAAATTAAACACTACTGGCAGAAATAACCCCAGAATACACCCAGCCCTGCACAGAAGCTCAGGGGATAAGCAGAGGACAAAGCTCACGTTCTTTAGCTTTGCTGCATCAGGTAAAGGTGGTTGTAGCCTGTGCTTTAGGTTGGATAAAGGCGAAGGCTGCTCAAATGTTGTGTTCACACTTGCTCAGCCCTCTTCGCTCTCATTTCTGGTGAAGATGGTCTCATGATTGGAAATTCATGAGGAAAAGATGGAGGAAAATCTTCTAGGGGGCAGGACAGGAAACCTTTTTAGAGTTTTAATTGAAAGTTTCCCTATATCTTCTTTCTGTAAGAAAGGAGAGACGTTTCTAGTACCTATAGGTTCAGTACTTTTTGGCCAAAAAAAAAATTTTGATTTTACAATAGATTTTTGTCATGAGCTCTTCAAGAATGTGTCTAAGGGCTTTCACACATCCATATCTAGGTGTTTCTCATGTTCTGAGACCAGCTTATGTAAATGCACATTTTTTTTTTCAGCAACCAAATGTTAAGCAAATGTTTACAATTTCTTTTTCCCCTTGAGCCTTTCTATAGGATTTAAAACATTAGGGCACTGAAAGAAATGTGTGCCTGATATGGCATGAAAATAGCTTTATAAAAGCAAGTAGCACATCTACAGGAGCTGAAAGGGAAGGCTCATGGATGTGTAATGTGTGGTGAACGCTGCCCTTTATTGAAACACTTAATATCAGCGTAGCACTTAGTCTAAGGTAAAGGCTAGAAGTATTCTAATGTAAGTGGAAAGTAATTTAAAGTGGAATAAATGACTAGAAACATTCTGAGGTATAGAAGACTAAAATTTGCATTTGTATCTGCAGATGTGAGGAGAGGCAGACACTTAAATTCAAATGTTTAAGAGAGTTTGGGAGCTGATGGCCGAATCTGTTCCTACTTTTTAGATTATCTCTTCTTTTCCCTTCAGCATACCTTGACCCGCTAAATAAAGTAACTCCTTTGGTATATCTGAGATAGAAATACTAACTTTGTAGGTATTCTTTCTCCATGAGGTATGATTAAGAGATTTTTTTAAATTTGTCTTTCTAAAGGTCTGGAAAGCCATTCCAAATGCCGTTGTTTGATAGTGCTGTGATTAATTTTTAGTTTCTTGTTTTCTAATAAGCTACTATATACTCAGTCTTAACGAACAATAGAATAAATCCCTCTCTTTTCTTGTTGTAAACTTGGAAATGAAAAATAAAACTAATGCTATTCCAACTGGGGTATGAAATCTTAGGCTGGGTTAGAGGTCACTACATAATCACAAAATCACACATTAACCAAAGCATTTTTAGGAATCAAAATACTTGTGCTTGTGGGAGGACAACCCTGCTCTGGTATTTTAGTCTTTGAGAAGCTGATCCCGACCATGCTGGGCCAGATCCTGAGTTCCTGTCTGCTGTACAAAAGGCTGCAATGAGTTCAGTTTTTCCTTCTCACGGGTGCGGGTCCTGTTGTGGGTATTGATCTCAGGTAGTAACGATGGTCTAAACGCCGGTGCTCAACAAAGCAGCACAAGATCACAGTGCTGCAATGGCCTAAAAATTGCTGCTTATTAGAAGAACTCTCAGGACACTGAAGAGCCCTGAGTGTCTGTGAGGCTGCTGGAATTGGAACTGTCCCAGCCAGCCCCAGTGGCAGCGGAGGGAGAGCAAAGTGTATCAGTGCCACCTCAAACACATTGATCCAATTACACGGGGGAGGTTCAGGTGCAGCACAGCTTCTGTGGCTGCTGTCACTTACAGGTGGTTCAAGGGTTACTTTTTGCCCTTTTCCTTTTTCAGTCTGCTTTTCTGGGGGGAAAGATTGAACAGAAATATATGAGTGAGATAACCGGAGTGAGAAGAGGAAGGAATCAGTTTGAGTGCTCTGCTATGGGTTCCCTGCCTTTCAAGGGATTGGTTTGCATCAACATCCATCTGCCTGGAAAAAACAGGATTATGCCATTATATCAACACCACTGAATGCACCACAACACCTGAGGATATTTCTATCAAGCTGGACAGAGAAGATGTAAGTGCTGGATCACTCAGGCAGTCTTGCTATGCCACCCAAGCCTCCAGGGCATTTCACAGCAGTATTACAAAAAGAATATTTCCATACCTAGCACACTGACAATTATTTTAATTTGTTTAAATTGGCATAGCCCTGTGGACAGCTTATTTAAAAGCTACACACACTGTTATGTGTTCATTCCCTAAAGGTATTTTTACTGCAGGCACATTTGGCATTGAATTAATTATCACTCTAAAATGTACTTTTGGAGTCAGCCTAGTTTAGCTGGATGAAAAAGCTTTTTGTGGAAGAAATGGTGATTAGAATTTGGGGTCCATAATGGTTTACAAATGTCAGCTCCATTAGTCACTTATGGAAAGTGGGCTCATTCTTCTGAAATCAACTGAAGTGAGTCTCTAAATGGTATTAATTGAAACTGCTTATAGTTCTCCTTAACATCAGGGGAAGCTCACAGGCTTCTCAAATACATCTTTATGTTCTCTCTGTTCATTGCAGAAGGGGGTTCTGTTACTTGCTTGTTTTCTAACTTAATTATGTTGTTTTTAATTATACTTTGCTTTTCTTATTGATCTTCACCTTTTTTTTTATTTTTAAGTGTAGCTGGCATCTTTTTCTTATTGAAATCTACCTTTCCCTAAGTTCCTCTCGAAGTATGTTCTGTCTCACCACGTTAACGGTGGCACCTGTGACAATTTGATTTTGGTTCCCCTGATCATAGAATCATGGTCTCATGGTATCATTTAGGTTGGAAAAGACCTCCAAAATCATCAAGTCCAACCTTTGACCACTTGTCAACCAAACCAGAACATTAAGGGCCACATCCACTCATTTCTTGGGCACCTCCAGCGATGACGAGTCCACCACCTTTCTGGCAACCCCTTCCAATGCCTGACCATCCCTTCAGGGAAGAAATTCTTCCTAAAAAAGGAATTTGTAGACTGTGTGAGGATTAATATTGTAAATGACCATAAACACATTGCTAAAAAGCAGCCAAAGAAAGCTTTGTCTTTGGAAAATCTCAAGTTGCATCCCCATCATGTTTTATCCACCTCTGTTCTGTCCCCCTGTGGAAATGCCAGAGCTGCTCACCTCCAAAATGCGTCTTTTTAGAGTTGTTTTGCACAGGTGTTTCTGTAATTACGATACATTTGGAATAAATGTTTTGTTTAATGGTGCTTAAATACACACTTCCATCTGTGACAATGGGGCTGACATCAGAGCTCTGATGAAATGCCTTAGGAAACAAGGAGTGCCAAAAGAATTTCTTGCCTTCATCTGTGTCCACTCTTACTTTATTTGTAAGAGGAAAATGCATCTGGGTGTAAATTCAAACACAGGATGAATTATTGGATCCTGTGAAAGCAAAGCTAAAAGGGAATAAAAGAGTGAAAAATACAGAAATTTTCCACATGGCAAGTGCCCAAATACCTGACTGTTAAATCAGATTAAATAAAGAGAAGTCTCATGACAAATTGAGGTTATGATAAACAGTACAGTGAAACTGTCAGCCTCATGTTTGGCAGCAGTCAAAAAAGTGCAACAGATATTTGCAAATTCTTAAAGCTTGCTCTGAGTCTGAAAACAAAACCAGAACAGATCTTCAGTGGAAAAATGTGTGGGTCATCCCGTCCTGAGTGACTGTGCAGCTGTGGTTCCTTCCTTCAGAAGAACTTGTTAAAACTGGAAAGATTTCGGGGAAGAGAGTGCGATCAAAGATAGGGAATGGCTTCCACCCACTGGTCTGTTGGGCAAGCTCAGGCTCCTCAAAACAGAGGGAAAAATCCATGATTCAAGAGAAATGAAGGACTACAAAGCCATAACTGGAATGGAGAACAAGATTCTCCATTTGCCTTCTGTTTGAATATGAGAAGTAGGAGCTATCAAGGCAAGTTAATGAAAGCCAAGTGGAAAAGAGGCAGAACAAAGTGGTTCTTCACACCACATGTTGCAGGCGCATGGAAATGTTTATTGAATGTTGTGGGTGAAAACCATTCAGGTGAGCTCAAGAGACCAGACAGGAATGGGGAGAGATTTGTTGTGGGTTGTTAAATGAGCAATCCACAACAGCCCCAGAAGACATCCTGAGTCAAAGGGTCAGAGACTTCAAGGAAGAGGAATGTTAAGGAAGGTGTCATGATTGTTGCTTTTTCCTAGATACCCGCTTGTGGTCCCTGCTGGAGAAAGAGCACTGAGCCTGGGGGATGCTGGGGCTGAATCAATACAGCCATTCTAATTTTCACAAACTATTTGTTGTTTGAGGTTGTTTAGGGAGACTAACAGTGGTGAAGATCCATAGCAGTGGCCAAATTCCAAGCTATGCTTGGAATACTTCAAACCAACACAGGATTTATGGTTCGGGGTTCTTTCTTCAGTAATCTTAGTGACAGAAGAGAAATACGAGTTTGGAGAAATTAAGTAAATGAAGAATGGATTTTCTAGGGTAGCTGTTAGAATAATGGATATGCTCTTTGCTGTTTACAGCACTGCTTTTCAAATGTTTTTAAGCAGATCAGTGTGTCTGAATTAGTCGTGGTCAGAACTGATGTATATTAGTCATCAAATCAGCCTGGTATGGGAAATAATGTGTGTTTAATTGCATATATATTTTGCAAAAGTGTGTTAAATTGCAGATAAATTTCAGCCTCCACAGGCTTTGCGTGGTAAGTCCTGAGAACTTCAGTGTATTTCCTAACTCACCCCTTTCTAACATTTTCATGCCATGACCAGGACCAGAGGTATGTGTACTGCAGATTTGCAGCCTGTTCCATGGTTTTGAAGATAAAGGCTTGGGAATATCCTCTTAGAAAGCTGTTTGAATACAGGTGATTGCACTGAGGAGCATCCAGACAGTGGGATCAGGAGGTTGGTGCTTTCCCCTGAAGGAAAATCAAGTTTTAGCCATCAAGACAGGAGCCGTTCACCCCATTACTGGGCAAGGGCTCTCAGCCCCTCCACAGAAACTCCATGATTGTGGGGAAAAAAAAAAAAAAAAAAGGAAAAAAAGAAAATGGAAAGCAGGTATTTTGAGGTAGAAGAAGGTTGAGAACATTGAGGATAGTGTGGATCAAAAACTCTCTACCACAGAATGGATTTGTAGTGCCTGTTCCTTGATTATGCAGTAGGAAGGGATATAATGAGTTAGATGTAAACAGTGTCAAGTGCATAAACATAAACTCAAGTTATTTACCAGAAATCTCAAGATTATTGTTGTCAAGTGCATTTGTGGTGCAAATGCACCAGGAATCCTGCTGATTTTTTTTAACCTTAAAAATCAGCTTTTCTGTTAATATATTAATAGCATCAAGGGGTATAAGATCAACAAGCAGAAATTCTGACTTACATAGCAAGAGAAAAGGGTCTCAACTGGGATAATATAGCCTGATATTTCAAAGTCTAAGTATTAGTTTCAGACTTGGCAGTAATTCCATCCATTTGCTTTCTATGTCAAAACAAACAATTTACTATGCTTGTTTTGGCCATTCCTTTTTCAGGGATGTTCTGTGCTTCTCAGCTGGCTGTATCTTACTCATAAAATGCCCTCTTCACATCTGGATTTCTGTTTGGACCTACCAAAAGAAGCAGAGTCCGTGATTTTTTTTTAAAAAAATAGTCTTTTTTTTATCCCTTTCAGTTTTGTTTTTGTTATGTTCTGACTCTGTTGGCTCAGCCTTCAGTGAGTAGAGCTAAGGTAACACTGTGTGAGAGTGCTGTTCCTGAACTGACACATTCCATCCTATTTCTGCTCTGAGATCAGGATAGGAGGCAACTGAGATATTCCCTTGTGGAATCTAGTACAGATTATTCCATGGTTTTGGCAAAATCTCAGTAATGTTTCTACAACAGCATCATACCAATATATAGACAGTCTTCTGATGTGTGACTGGGTTAAATATAAAAACATCAAAACAAGCGAACAAAAAACCCCGAAACAAAAATGACTGAAACTTTCTTCTCAACCACGCCATTTTTGGACTATGTTGACATTTTAACACAGAAACCACTGGCAGATCATTTGAGTCTTTTATTTAGTGGAGACTTTACAGTCATATATATTTGTCAGTGCACAAAATGTATTCAAACACTACAGTTTTGCTTATGTTTGAATGAGAATTATTTCTTCTTTTTAGCCATTTTGTGGCTTTTCACTATTACAACCAGGAGTAAAAATGAAACTGTTTTCTTATCTGATGGCACAGACCTTTTCATCATACCTTAATTTGTCTCCTGAGCCTAAGCTTCATTCACAGCTCTATGTTCAATTTAGCCGTGGGCTCAACCATCTACTTTTTTTTTTTTTTTTTAATAACTGCTATCAATTCTACCTAAAATGCCCTCCTATGGATCATTACATTGTGACTTGACTTTTTCCTTGCACTTTTCCTTGAAAGTTGTCTTTTAGCTGAGGCTTGGGACCTCTGCTTGTCACTGCCCTCCTGAAAAGATCATCTTTGGCTCAGTAACAGATGATACCTTATCATGATAATTCAGCCATTTTCATATCAGGTTTTAGAAAACAAAACCACAAAACCCCAGTAACCACCACCACTCCCAAACACATGGGATTTTCTCTTCTCTCTAATTTTCTCATTGGAATAATAGAGATAATTACAGATGCTTTAGGCGACGTCAATGAAGACGCTTACATGGCTTTGTTTACACCTTTTATTCAAAAATATTTCACATTATTACTAAGGCAGGGAAAAAAAAGCAGCAAAAATGTGATTTAAATGAAGCAATACTTTTGAGAGTTACAGGAATAGCACTGAGCAGCTCATTGTGCCAAACTGAATGGCAAAATGCAGTGTACAGTTTTAAGTAGCTTTATTGCAGCACAGCACTTTCAGAACTTTGGAAGACGAAGATTTAAGGTCAAGTTTCATATAAATATAGTACTTCTGCCTCTTCTCAGCCATATCAGCACAGGAGAGCAGAAATGCAGCTGCAATTACAAACTGCACTTGCAGCTTGAAGAATAAGAACCTTTCAGCTTCACCTTGAAAAAATGAACTCATGCTAAAGCTGGCTCTTCTCTGCAGTGATCTGGCTTTGCAAGAAAAGCTTTCACACAGCCAGGGCTGCACAGGACTGATGGCTGTGCCACACAGACACGCTGAGATGAGAGCAGGGTGTGAAGAACACACACAGCAAACATCCCCTATGCAAATCCTGGAGTTTTGCATTTTGCCCTGTGCTGTGTCCTGCTTTCTGTTCTATCAAGTGCAAAGCAAAGTCTTCAGACTGAAGAAAGACAAAGGAAAAGACAGGCTGGGCTCTCAAACTGTTCTTCAGGAAAAGATTGAAATTCAGTTTCATCCTTTGGCTAAGAGGACTGGAATACCCATGACAATCTGTGAGAGGAATATTTCAAGCACCTTAGCTCAGTATTAGAACTGAAATTTCTCTCAGTCCCTCTTTTGGAGATATTCCATTCTGAATATTTTAATTTGAATTAACGGTGCAAACGTAGTCTAGTTTAGATACTCACCTGGGTGGTTGCAGTGAATATGTGAGATGAAAGTTGACCTCTGTCAAGGAAGAATCTTTGTTTTGCCAAAGAAACTTCTGGGAGACCTGCACAAACACCTTGATGAAAGATATCCCTTGAAAGAGGTGGAAATGGGACCAGGGCTCCTGTATTCATTCTCAAATGTCTTTTCAAATGAACCAAAACTACATAGCAAAATAAAATCCTATTAAGAACAGAGATGACTGAAAATACATGCTTTCTGTGTTTGTTAAATGAAAAAAAAAAACCACAACAAACCACAAACCTCACAAGTAAATACATGTTGTTATCTTTTCATCCTCTATTAGATGATCCTCCAAGTCCTTGCATTATTGACTTAAAACTGAATTTTTATGTAGAGAGTCATGTGTGGCCTTACATCAGGTTTCCTCTGTCACCTTAGTGCTCGTGGGATAAAAAACCAGAGGGATAAAATGGCAGCAGAAACAAATCTCTTGAGGTATCCACATGTGAATACATGCAGAGTCCTTCTCCATTTCCCATGCAAACTGCTCAATGCCAGCTTCGAATTCTGAAAATCTCTCCTTACGTTTACACATACATTTACAGCACTTCTGCATCAGCACAGGTGGGTTGTGACTTGTCCCCTTTCCTGAGGAGCACAGTGATGGAAAATATCATGTGTTTGTTGGGGGCAGGGAGCTGGGGTGCTGAGAAAAACAGGAGTCTTGTGGCATCTTGTCTGCCGAGATAACAAACCAATTTCATATTTGCAAGCTGAGAATTACAGTCTCGGCCAGGAGTGATACAAGTATCAACTTTTAATTTGCTGTGCTTTTAGATTTTCTTTTTCTCTCTTTTTTTTTTTTTTTGTCTCTCACAGACAGAGACTTCTAGGCAAACACTTGAGGACATGTAAGAGAATTACACTTTTAATATTATAGTGCTCATTATTTTAATTAATGGCTGCGAGAAGTTGCTTGGAGACAATTTTTTAAACTTCCTGAAATGATCGTTAATATTTGATGAGAGGAAGAGCACTATCTCCTGGAGTAATGAATTGGTGTGTTATGAAACCCTGTATCCGCACGCTTCTTGGGCAAAATGTGCTCATTGCTTTGGCTCGCGCTGCTCCTGAGGGGCCGGAGCTGGGCTCTCTACCTGCACGGCCCTCAGCTGCTGCTTGCTGGGCTGAACCTCTGCCACACCTTCCTGCAGGGGAAGCTGGCTGGTTTAAAACATCCCCTGATTTTGAGAGGTTGATGCTGGGTGTGGAGATGGAGGGACTTGTGTGTTCTGGGGCAGTGAGCTGTGGATGCTGAAATGCTGTTAGCAGGGAAATTTTCTCTTCTTGCATTCATTCTGTGAGAACTCTTCCTTTGCTGTGTAAGCTATGTAAACAATAGATAGGGTTTTTGTAAATAGCATTCATATCTGGTATCTTCTGACCTTGTGTACATTATATTAGGAAAAAACATTTCTACGTGGGTGTCTGAGATTTTGACCAATCACCCTAGGAGAAGTGTGAACACTGTTCAATTGCTTTATGGAACTAGAATATATAAATGGTATTGTAAATTTAATAAATAATTCATTCCTCGCTCTGGACTCCTGCCTCGCTGCATCTCTGAACCCCTGCTTGGAAGCCCACAGTGAGCAACTGAGGCACACGCCTGAGGCACCAGGGTCTTGTAGCAGGGCTGCTGCGGGCCAGCCAGAGCCAGGACAGAGATCTCCTCTGCCTGGGACCCAAACATAAATAGCTCTGAAAACCACAGTCCTGTAGCTTTGCATGTGGGATTCTCGCAGGATGTGCCAGCTCTTGCATTTGTAACCAGCTAAATGTAGATGGAATTATCAAGACATAGGAGGTCATTAAGAACCTCAATTGCAAGCTTGCAAGGACCAGATGCCACTGCTCTATTCACTCTTCAGTTGAGGTTTCTTTGCTTCTGTCTTTTTTTTTCCCGACTTTTCCCATTGTTCAGATGGTCCTGTATGGAAATCTTCAGTCTCTCAGTCCTCCAGTATCTGAAGTATTTCACCTTTGTCAGATATCCATTGGCTGCCTTACTGCCTGTTCCCTTCTCTCCATTCTTTGTCACCTGTTGAACCAGCTTGCTTAGTGCTCCTTCTCTGGTTTTCTTCCATTTTCTATAATCCATAACTCATTTTCTAATTAAAAAAATCCTTAAATGTCCATGAATTAATTTTGTCAGTGGATTGTGCAATATGGCTGTCTTATAAAAAACTTATAAAGACAATGGTGGATTTCAGTGATCATGTGTAGAAATTCAGGCAGGGACTTGGGTCATAAAGTCTTCAACTTTGACAGCCAAATTTTGTCTTTAAGGGATGGTGAAGAAGAAAAAGCATAGACATACACATACCATTTGACCAAGAGAAATATTTGTGTCCCAAATTATCAGTCAAGGAAGGCAGTCAGGTTCTTTTTGGTTTCAAGGTGGTATCTGGGTACTCAAAGTAGAGAACCTGGAAAAGGTACCCAGTTCAGAAGATTAACCAGTCCAGTTCAGTTGGGCATCCAAATTTGGTGCTACACAGAATCTGTAACTCTTTTCAGAACAAATCTGAGTACACTTTGTATTTTCAGTATTTCCGATTCATCTAAGATTTTTTGAAATGAACCTTCATTTACAGTTACCCAGTTAGATTTCACAATGTAAAGATAAAGAAAAATATTAATTTATTGCTGTCCTATTTTAATAATAAGATTTCTTTGTTTGGATGAAACACGCAAGTAATGACTGCACAAGATAAAAGGCATGAACTGAAATCAATACCTGAAAATTCTTGTAAGGATGATCTTTAATAGTTCTACAAGTTATTTTGAACTAATAAGTTATGGTTGGTGTTTTGCTACTGTGTTGGTCTCAGTGGACATAATTAATAGTGAAGCTGTTTTTCATTTTTAACAAGAATATTTTCTAGTGCCCCTGAAAATGAGGGCATTTTTTCTAATTAATAATTCTTTCTGTTTAAAAGAAATAATATTCGGTTATAATAATGGCCACATTCTTTGCATGACTGGAAGGCAGCTGCTAAGCATACTGTGAAGTCATATCTCCAAAACACAATTCTGAATGAAATTCTAAGCTGGTATAAACAGGCATAACTTCATTAAGTTGAGAGGAATTATGTTTGCCTGCTGCAGTCTTGAGATGGCCTTCATTATCATTCGAGATATTAAGCACAGCAGAAAGTCACTGACTTTCTTGCTTTCCAAAAGCTTTGGAGCTTTTGGATGTACCGTAAACAAGAATGGGGTAGATTGGCAATTTAATATTGTCTAATGGCACCATTTCACCCAAAGTGTGTTATTAAGCAACACAAAGAATCTTTGAGGCTGTGCAAGGAACTCTGGAGTCATCGGCGCCTTTGTTGTGTGACATGGTGCAACTCATGTAGAGATTCATTTTGCTAATTATGTGGATAAAAAACTGTGGTGGGGGAAACAAAAGACTATTTCTCATTCAATTAAATCTATCATTGAAATGTTTTTTCCAGGACTGTAGTTCTCTCAGCACTTTAGAAAGAACTGCTTGTTCTCGTTTGTGATTGGAAAAGCAATGTAAGACAAAAGCAAAACCTTATCCATTAAAGAAGACACCTTCCCCCTGCCCCAGCCCCGTCCAAGGGGGCAGATTTACACTGTCTGTGTGCAAATCAGGAACTGGTTATGCACTCATCCTTGCTTGGTGAGGCTTTACTAATCTTTCCAAATTTGTTATTTTTGTGAGAGAGTAAAAAAAACAAAACAG
This sequence comes from Callaeas wilsoni, assembly GCA_013398955.1. Taxonomy (NCBI): domain Eukaryota; kingdom Metazoa; phylum Chordata; class Aves; order Passeriformes; family Callaeidae; genus Callaeas; species Callaeas wilsoni. Next base: position 23,022 of record VWPU01003151.1, read on the forward strand.
TTGAAACATTTTGGCGAGGAGAGAAAATTTTTGTCTTGCCCTGTTCCAATAGCTATTAAAAAAACCCCTTATAACTAATTATTTTTTTCAAATTCCTTGATACTGAACGTTCTCTGTCCTACATGCCTGAGGTGTCCATCTAATGACTGTTGTTCCATCTAATGACTGTCTGACGTTCTGGCACCGCCCTGAGCTGGCAGAAATCTCCTGGCAGACTGGGCTCCGCTCTCTGGAGGCTGTGCCTTCACCAGGCTACAGCCAGGGATGGAGGAGCACTGTGTGTTCTGGAAAGCTTCTCCCTGTGATAGTGGCAGTGCAGAACTGGCAGCTGCAGCAGAGGCTGTGATCGAGTGGTTTCCAGCCTAATGAGACACGCTTGAAAGGTATGAAGAGACGGATGTGTTTTGAGCCAATCTTCCTGAGAACTCTCAGGTTGCTTGGACCTAACTTTATCCAGCCCTGGCAGCTCTCCCAGCATCAGCATTCGAGCTGCTGTCCAGGCAGCGTCCCCTCTTGTGCCACTGCAGCAGGACACCGTAAAGAACACGTGCCTGCCACTGGGAATGGGTGTGAATTCCATGTGATTGTCTGTGGCACCAGTTTCTAACATAACAGCCCGGCATATGTTTTTGCTGGGAGCTCTGCATTGACTGTAATGGATTTTTGATCAGTCCCCCAAAAATAAAAACAACAGAGAGATGAGAGGAGAGAACAAAACATGAGAAGCAGGTGAGTCTGAGAGTAGCAGAAGAGTCTCTGCTGAGGTCTGAGCACTGAACTATAGAAAACCCTCACCGAGTACCCTGCATGGGCTCACAGCTGAAAAATATTTACTGAGTGCGTTTAACCAAATGGATTTAAGTATACAGAATCCATTTGCAAAATGTCTACAACTACTGGGTAAATTGAGCTCATTGTTTGTATGGTTGTCTCTGCAATCAAACTGTAATCATGTGTAAACTGTGAGCAACCATGTGCAGTTCATATGCAATTATTTACAAACTGGTTTTGTGAAATCCAATTGTATTAGCGGTGGTAATGAACTTCAGGGTGTAATGGGTTTTTTTCAACATCTTTAAAATGCTTCAGTGCCTTTCTTCCTATTTTAAGCCCTTCTGAATTTAAAAATAGATTAATATATACTACACATTTCAGATTTACCTTTCATTTAGTGAAGAAGTTCATGCCACAAAATGCAGTGCCTTGCCATAACCTGCTTTTGCCATGCATACTTGATCACTCCAGCTCAAACCTGGGGTTTGTATTGTAATTCAGGGTAGCAACTCTACGGGCTGATAAAACAGTGAGAAAAGTTTTAAGCTGTGCTACTTTCTTTTCAAGGCGGCTAAAAGATGTTTATTGTTTGCCTCCTTCCCAGTCCATAAGCCTTTAAACCTTGAGCAGTAAGTCAGCATAGCTTTGCAGGTGGTGAGAAATGAATAGCATTAAAGCAATTTCTTTTAAAATTCCTCTTTCTACTTTCTCTGGGAAGCAAGTCACAAAAACTCACTGGAGTTGTGAAGCCATCCGAAAATTTCACTTTTGAGAGGACCTCATTAGTCTCCTCCTTACTGCTTAAAGCACATAACTGTTTAAAGTTTTAATGCCATATCACCAGAAAAAAGTGTCTCCAGCCCACAAACACATAACAATGCTCTGTGATGGGGCTTCTTTTCCATAGCTTCCTCATGCCTTATAAAAAAGAGCAAAATTCACAGCCTGAGCCTTATGTCACAATATCACAGTTTTCACTGACGTTTTGTGTTCTGTAGATCAGAATGTGGTAGGAAGGTGTTGGAGTCATAGTTTTTGGAAAGGAGGGTTCTAACAGCCATAAATCCTGAGGGTCCTTTAGATTCTGCTTTTTGTAAGCTGCTGAAGCCAGGTCAGTGAGCTTTTTCTCTCCCTCACAAGCACCATGGCTGCAGCAAATAGTCCAATGAAAATGTAAGAAAATAAGCAGATATTTTTCCCCACGGGAACTAACCAGCCGTGGAGTTCTACAGAGAACTGTTTTCCCTATTCTAGGAATAATCATCTCCACTAAGAGAGAACTGTCAGAAGAGATCCTGGAACCTGGAGAGGAATATGGGAAAAAATATGCTGAAGCAGGGTCTGAGAAAATATTGGTAAGTGTTACATGAGAAAAGGAAACCAAAGTCATCCTGATACTAAAATTCTGATTAGACAAAGCTGTGCCTCTTCCGAACTTCTTAATTTAAATAGTAGTTGCTTCTTTCCTTTTATGAATATATAAGTTCATTCCTGTTCTTCCTCCCCAAAAATTTGTCTGATATGTCTTCAAAGAAAAATGTCACAGGACACCAGTCTGCTGCTAGGGGGAAAATGTCAAGTTGAAGCCTGGCTATACATCATCCCTAAACGCTGAGGCACAAGGATTCCGAGGGGGAAGGTATTTATCATGCGATATTGTTCTATTACAATGACTCTATATTTCTGTAGTGCCAGGTGATGGATGCACGCTGGGTGCAATCATTCTCCTCCTGCAGCAGAGTGTCAGTGGTTCGCCGTGGCGTCGTTAAACAGCTGCATCCACGTCGACGGCGGCCACGGGCACGTGCTGGCACTGCCAGCCCCAGAGCAGCACAGCCCCCGAGTGCCCGGGCACGCAACCGGGATTGATGCCGTAACGCGCAGCACAAAAATGCCGGATTATCCATCACGCTGCCCAGCGCCTCTCCTGAAAGCTTGTAATAAAGATTGTTTGACAACACCGATGGGCAGCTTGGGTGAAACACAGGAAACAATATATAGGGAGTGACTGCAGGCGGGAGCTGGAGCTTCGTTCGGGGAAGTGGGAGGGGTGTCCTGAGTGCATCATCTGTCAGAGGGTGGGTTCCAGCCCTGCCTCTCCTCTGAGCAGGACACAGAACAGTTCTGGTCCCTAAGAGACGTCACGAGGACTGTGTGACACAGACAAAGCAGCATTTCTTGCCATAGTCATGTGTTCAGGACCATTTCACGGGTGTTTTGAGTGGGATTTTTATTTATTTTTAAGGGAACAGGCTTATTCCCTGCTTGATCAGAAATGGAGGTAGAGCTAGTGATGCCTTGTAGAGGCTGCCCTGGAGCAGAGGCTGGACAGAGTGAAAGGATAAAGGGCAGGGCTTTATAAAAAGGCCTTTACAGGGCACACCTTGGGCAGTGCAGGAGTCTCACAGAGACTGCACCCAGGATGGACATAGCCACACGTTTTTGGACAGATATAAGTTCTGTCCATTTGCATATCCGAGGTTAATTGTCCAATTACAGCTTCAGGCAGTGCAGTCCCATTCTCTCAGTTTGCTCCCCCCCAACTCACTTTTGTTTCCATTTCTCGGGGCCTAAGACAGTGAGGTGTCCTTGATTCTCAGGCCTGGAGAGGAATTGTTGTGTCTGACCAAAATGGGAAAAGCAGTTGCTCACACTCTGTATGGAGCTCAGAGTCACACACTAAAGAATTGCAGGATTACAAACATATGAAAATATAAAGTTAAAATCGTAAGGCATCACTAGAACCGACCTACCTACCCCTTGCAGGTGCCTGTGGTAGCCAGAGAGTGTTGATGTGAATCCCAGTCAGTCTGTAAAATCTCAGTGACATCAAAAAGGGCCGTCATGCACATAGCCCAAGAAACTACTTACGTAAATAGCTTTCCTTCATTACGAAGTGGAAAAAACTCTAGCAAAAGACAAGAACTTGTAGAAACCTCATTTTTTAAAAGAGGCCTTTTTCTAATGAACAAACATGATGAAGAGATCTGATTTGTTTGTGTGAGTACTGATTTGTCTGTGTGAGGACATTTATTCTTGTCTTTGAGTGCTTACTAGTCCCTGAATCATTTGCAAACTAGAGTTTGTACTGAAATTCTCTTATGTTTCTGCTAGTACCCATAATCCTGCAAACAAAATATTTTTATTTCAGGTACTTATTGATATTAATGACTTAACATTAACATTAAATAAAGCCAAAATTTCATAGCGCACAGGTATTTTCATGAATAAATGGGAGACTATGTAAATATGATTAAGATTCTTCCAGTTGGACTGTAATCAACTACATGCAATTGTGGAAATATCTGCGCTTTGTTTTTATTCACTAAGCTGTAACTGTGCCTAATATAGTTTTTTTACAGCTTTGGGTACTTTGCTATGGGAAATCTTGACTAGTTTTTTGCCTTCCCAAGGCATAGTTGGTTGAGATTTGGGACTTCAGATAAAAATGCACCCGGCACAATTTTGGGGGATGGTGGGAGTATCACTAAACAGAAATTGTGTATGAAATAGAGCACAACTGAGAATGAATCTGAAGGAGATTTCATTCCCTCATCCCTGCATCAGCTTCAGTGGGTTTTTACTCTGAGCCATATTGTAACTGCTAATTGTTCCCCCACAGCCCAGCACTGCCTGCTCCACCGAGCACCGGAGCCACGGCTCTGGAGGCGCTGCCTGGACCGACAATCTGCTGTGCACTGGGAATGCCTCCATGGCATCCTTCTCCCACACAGGGAAGAATGCCTTCCTCCTCTAAGATAGCCACTCATTTCAGCAGCTCCTGTGTGCCTGCAGAGTATTTTAGCTGCCACGTATTGCTCTCCTAGCAAAGAATCACCACAAAAAGTAACTGCAGAGAGATTTCCAGGGAGCTTTGCCGTGGTTCCCCAAACCCACTTAGCAGGGAGTACACGGGAGGGTGAAATGTTTCTTTGTCTTTATTTCCCCAAATGTTGTTCAAGTCAGGACCAGCTAGGTTTTTGCCTTGTGTAAAAATCGTGCACTGACTACCAGAACACTGAAATGGGAGTATTTCATTTCATTTAGGAGTGACCTTGCTAGAGCAGCGTTGAAATCTATCAAAATATGCATTCCTATCATCCTTAAGAGATACTGCTCTTAAGTAATTTGATTGCAACAGAGATAATAGGAAAATGATTTGAATCTTTGCATTTGCAGAGGTATGTTTGACTATTATTCTGCCTTTCTACACCAAGAGCTCATTCAAAAGTAATATGTGGAATGAACTGTTCAGAAAACAAGGTCAGTTTGTTTTTTGTCAATAACATATTCAGGCAGCTAAGCTGATATGGCTTCTGTAACATTTCCCATTTTCTCCCAGTGCAAGGAAGGAGATAGTCAGTTTAGGGTAGAGTTTTTTATAAGTAGTGGCTTTTTTTTAATGTCACGGACTTTCTTCATTTGTAAATTTGGAAAATATTTGCAAACAGTCCGTCTTTTAATGACATAAGTTAGCTAGTAATCAAGACAAACTTAAGAATTTGGTTTGGATTTTCAGGCTAGATTGAAAATATGGTGACTCAAAAAGTCAAAATGAAAATCCTGTAAACACTCTCTTGGACTTCCAAAAAATTTGATGTGTTCTCTTTTTACAAGTTAAATTTAGTAGCAAAGAATCATCTGTCTGTATGACTCTTCTTTTAGGTGGGATCAAGCTCCTTCTGTCCTGCTGTACCTGTACAGACTAAACTGTAGACAAAACACACCCTCACACAGCCTCATCCTTGAACCCCATCATCGTAATCAGGTGAGTTCCTGGTCTCCGGAATCAGGTGAATTCCTGGTCTTTAGAATCAGGTAAAAGTGCATGGAACTGGAAGAACTTTTGGTTTAGGACTAGATCTCAGTTAGATGTGTGGATCAGAGTTCTGGAAACCAGGACTCTCCTTTTGGCTGCAGGCCACATTTGTTGAAGATTAAGAAATAATGAAATACGTCACTTTATTCTGCCAGAACATTTCAGAGCAACTTTGGGTGCAAATTCATATCCTTCATGTTTGTTTCTGATTTGTTATTGGAAGGTTTAAAGTGTCATAAAGCAAATGAGATTCTGGTCCTCAGGTCTGGCTGAAGATTCCAGTGAGATATGTTACGTAGCTTCATAATTTTATCTGTTTTTTTCATGTCTCATGAAGAGATGTTGAACTCCTAACTTTCTGACAGAAAAGTACTCTTTGCTTCCCTGTATCTTTGCACAACACATATTCAGTCCCACTGGGCTGGCACCAATTGCAAGAATATGTTACTTACATTCATTTTTTTGTTTTACCACATGCTCTCTAAGGAATTTTCAAGCTTGCAAGACTATGAAACTATAAAAATGAAAAAGATTGGGGAGTTTTAGACTGTATCAAAGGTACTTTTCATGGCTTATGCTGTCTGAAAGTCATACACAATCAGGTTTCAGACAGTGCTGAAATATATCTGGAGTCAGTATTATACCACTGACTCTACTATCAGCTGTTGCAGTCCCAGGGTGGCAAAAGGAGGCCACATCTTTTTGCTCATACAGACATCTAAAAATGTTGGCTATTGGGGGATTTCATTTAAATCACACCATGGAAGAACAGGCAGCCTGGAAAAATAGATTTGTTTTGTCCATTGGTGAGTTACAATTTTGTCTATTTTTCTGGGAACTCTTGACCCACTGTTCCTGTTCCTCTTGCCAAAAGAGGATGAGTGCTCTGGTGTTGATATTTTCTGGACCATTACATCAGAAGTCAAGAGAAATGTAGGGAACAGTAAATCTTGCTTTCCCAGTGGAATAGAGTTGATTCAGACCAGAGTTCTCAGTCTCAGGAGTTGTGTTTAGGGGGCAGGACCACGTTTGTGTTGTTGCAGTGGAAGGGGTGAGACTCCCCATACTCCGGGGGGATGTTCACCAGAGCAAGGTCTGATCCTCGGGATCTGAGTTGACAGCTTGGGAAGCACATTTAGGTGCCCAAAGTGGAGCACTGGTTTTCTCCTGAGTCCCCATTTCCACCTATTTCTCCCTGCAGGAGAGCCCTTTACAAACAGCACCTGGGATCACAGACTTAATGGCTGAGGTAAGAAGGGACCTCTGGAGGTCTTCTTGTCCCACCCCACTGCTCAAGCAGGGTCACCAGGTCAGATAACTTTTGAATATTTTCTAGGATGGAAACTCCACAACTTTTCTGGGCAACCTGCACCAGTGCTCAGTTTTCTTCACAGTAAAAACTGGTTTTTGATGTTCTGGTAGAACCTCCTGCCTTTCAGCTTGTACCCATTGCCCTGTCACTGAGCACCTCAGGGAAGGTCTTGGCCCATCTTCTGTACCCCTCCCCTTAGATCTTTATGGACATTGAAGAGATCTCCCAGTCCCAGCTCTCTCAGCCTCTCCACGAGAGAGGCTCCAGTGTCTCAATCACCTCAGTGGCTCTCCACCAGACTCTTTCCAGCAGCTCTGTCTCTTTCTTCTGCTGGGGAACCCGATATTGGTTACTGATTTCCATGTTTAGCTCTCATTTTTAGTGTTGCTATGAACATATTTTTTTTCCCCTCTCAGGTACACATACACATATTGTTTCCAGGAAAAAAATCGAAATATTCACGTGGAAAATGGTCACAGCCACAAGGCTGCCAGAGCTCCAGGAGTGTTTAGACAACACTTTTAGGCACAGGGTAGGATTGTTGGGGTGTCCTGGGCAGGGACAGGAGCTGGACTGGATGGTCCATGGGGGTCTCTTCCAGCTCTGGATATTCTCTGACTCAGTGAAATGAAAACCAGTTTATATAATGGCAAACATCCAAAGTTTTACAAAACCTGTGCCACTGTTAGAAAGGAATTCTGGAAAGTTAATAAGCATTGGATGTTATAGCAGATCAGTTCGAATCAATGAAAAAGTTTTAGCATTTTTCTAGGCACGTGGATGGAGTAGACAATCTTATCTCCAGCTTTTTGCTCTGAGTACAGGAGTGCCTTTTCCATCTGATAGGAACTCTATGAACGCTTGTTCTGACTTTGGGGAAAAAATCCTCTTTAGACTCTCCAGTGGTATCTTCAACAATGAATAATTAATTTTTTGGAGTGAAAAATCATTGTAATGGAATTGACCTTTCCCTATAGCAATAGGTTCAATCACTTCCATCTGTCACAAGCTCTTCACAGGATTTTAATTAATGGTGAAAAATGTTTTCTCCCCATGTCAGTGTGTTGTTTAGAATCCCAAATACCTGACTGCTTCATAAGATTTTGGCAATAAAATTTAAAAAAAAGGAAAAAACACCAAATCTTCCGAGATCAGGACAGATTTCCTGGGGAAAAATCTGGAAAGCAATAGCATGTCTATCTTCTCCAAGTTGGTCTTGAAGCCAGAAAATAATGACAAGTCATCAGTCTTCCTCAGCAGGCTGGGAACTGATGAATCCAGCTTTCCAAAGAGCAGCTTTGCAGCAACATGGCCACATCCTTTCAGAGAGCTGTGTGAATTACACCTATATGAAAATGGCTTTTATTTTGGCCACCCACATCCTAAAACTGGTAGTGTTAGCAGGAGAATGACTGGACTGCTGCCACAGAGCTGCAGTGAGGTCTGGCTTCACCAGGCAGCTGCACAGATCCTACCTGTGCCTTATTGCCTTGGCAGAAGTGCCTGGAGGGCAGGCACACACTCAGGGGGAACTCACCCCTTCCTCCTGGGCAGCCCAGCAGCTCAGCAGCAGCCCAGACATGTCTTGGGCCCAGGGAGTGAGCCTGGAGGTCACTGCTCACCTGCAGGGCTGGGTGGCACCGCAAGGCAGCAGGAACGTGCAGTGTTGCCAGGGCTGCACGTTTTGCTGTCTCCTCAAAAACCCCAGGCAAGAACATTCCCTCCTGGTTCCTGT
>VWPU01003152.1:0-38444 GCA_013398955.1 Callaeas wilsoni
CGGCTGCAGCTGCCCGCCGCTTCCTCCCCGCACGGCCGCCGCCGAGGGGCCGCCTCCCGCCCTCAGCCGCCCGCCCAGCCGGGACGGCAGCAGCAGCCGCTCCCCTCTGCTCCGCCCGCCCGCCCGTCTGAGGGGAGGAAGGGGAGCGCGGGGACGCGCTCAAGCGGCCGCCACCATCTTCCTGACGGCGCGGGGGGGGGTTCGGGGGGCTGCGGGAGCGCGCCCTCGCTGGCCAATTGGGCGCGGCGGCGCGGCGGGAGCGCGCCCCCCCCTACACACAAACACACACTTCCCGCCTCAGTGCGAGGGGCGCGGGCAGAGTGGGGACGGTCCCCGCAGAGAGGGGTGCGCGCGATGTTGGTGGCACCCTCCGTGAGGCAGGGACGGGACGGCGAGGGGTGGCCGGAGCCGGGCGGCCCCTCCGCGGGGACAGCCCGCGGGGCCGGCCGCCGGGGTTCCCGGGCTGCCCCCGCCACCGCCCTCCCCACCGGCTGACATTTGCCATGCGCAGACAGCACGCACTTCACCAAACAATTCAGCCCGAGCCCCGCTGCAAACTCGCTGGGTTATTTTTCTCCCCGTTCTCCGCTTGTTTATGGCTGACGCTATCTCGCCTGCACCGCTCCCTCGGGTTCATTATCTCTTCTCGCAGATGGACCGCGGCTTTCTTTCTTCACAGGGCTTCTCTCTGCTGGTGCTATAGCTCCCTCTCCTCTTCCCAGCTCTGCAGCCCTCACCCTTGCTCACAGGTGATGTTCCCAAATTGGTCCCACCTCATCCCTCTCAGCCCCTCAGCTCCAGCCCCAGTTCTTCCTGCTGTGGCTTCTCCTTCCGTCAATCCCGTTTACTTTTTTCCAGGTGAGCCTTCCCTAGCAAGGGATTCACTCCAGCCGTCCTTCCTCCTGCAGTCCCTTCTCTAAAGACTACACCATTCCGTAAAATAAAGCCAATGGCGCTAATGTAATAATAGCAATATTGTGCCCAGCGGGACCAGGGCAGTAACCATCCCCTGTGCTGGGACACCTCCAATCCCGGAGTAAGTTTTCTGCCCCTGAAAACAGACACTGAGGGGCTGGAGAGTGTCCCGGGAAGGGGCTGGAGCACCAGGAGCAGCTGAGGGAGCTGGGAAAGGGGCTCAGCCGGGAGAAAAGGAGGCGCGGGGGGGATCTTCTGGATCTGCACACCTCCCTGACAGGAGGGGGCAGCTGGGGGGGTCGGGCTCTGCTCCCAGGGAACAAGGGACAGGAGGAGAGGAAACAGCCTCGAGTTATGCTAAGACAGGTTCAGATCAGATACTGGGAAAATTTCTTCACTGGAAAGGTGGTCAGACGCTGGCACAAGGTGCCCACGACAGTGGTGGAGTCACCATCCCTGGAAGTGTTCAACAAGCGAGTGGACATGGTGCTTCACAATATGGTTTAGTGGGCACAGTGATATTGGGTCAAAGGTTGGACTCAGTGGTCTTGGAGGTCTTTTCCAGCCATCATGATCTATGACTCTCTGTACTCTTTTTGAAAAATTGTAATAAAAAATCTGTGGCCACACAGTTACTGAAACTGAAACCTGCCTTGTTTTCCATTTCCTTTGTAAAGACGTCCTGTAACCATTCTGTAACATAGGTTTCTAGCATTATCATTTAGAATAAATTTGTATTTCCTGACATGCTCAAATATCAAAATAATCTCTAAAAAATTCCAATCAATGGCAATAATTGTTCTGGTTCTGCTGTGACACAGTTGTCTCTTGAATTCCAGCTAATGGCTCAGCTGATCAATATTTTATAGCGAGTGCTGCTTACCATGCAGCTCTTACATAAACACTGTTGGGAAGAGAGAAATCCCTGAGCTGACAGAGCAGAAAGGCAGGATGGCCTCCTGGGCTTGGCTATTAATTGATAAATTTACTAAAACTTCTTTCCAACCTTTTTATTGATTCATCTAAATGTACTTTAAATTACGTTTTTTCTTCATACAGGATGATGAATTTATTTAATCTGCAAGATTAAAGAAGTGCAACATCTTCCAAGGATTCAAAGGCATAGTGGAAAAAGCAAAAAGGTTTTTTACTTCATTGGTAGAGAATTTAAGGTAAAACTACCTGTGTTTTTAATTATTTTTATGTAAACCTGTAAGATTTATGTTGGGTGATTTGAACTTTGAGATTTAAGAGGTACTGAAATTCCAGCATAGATTTTTTGTCTTGTTCCCCTGCGCTCCATAAAGTGGGACTTTGTTTGTTGTTAGAATAAACAGAATCACATCAAAGATACTGGCTACATCACAAGTTTTCACTGAGTAACCCACATGATCCCAAATTTTGTCTGGCTGCTGGTCAGAGACAGCTTTTGATCTCTGCTAATAAAGTAGTTCCTCTTTCCCAGCTTTTGTTTGTGGGTTCGAAGGAGGGAGATGGGATGGAAGGAGACATCTGCCTTGTCAGACTCTCCTTTGCTGAGCTTCACGTCGGGATTTCAAGGTTGTGCAGAATCCTTGCTCCCCCAGGGAAGCTCCCATTAAACTTGTAACCTGTAGACTCCCACTCCTGCTCCTCCACTTGATCTTTTGGGTGGAACAGTCGCCCAACACTCACCAGCCCAGCCATTCCCCACCTTCCCCTGTTGTTACCAAGTTCCATGGAAACACCCTGCATGTGCAGTCAAGGAACAGTTCTCTTCACTTTCATTAGCTCTGTTCTGGCTGGGACAGACCTTGTGCTGTCTCCTGAAACACTGAATTTTTAATTTCACTTTGCTTTTATTGTGTAAATTTTTCTCCGTTGAAGTCAAGTAGCAGATTAATACATGAAGCAGAAAACCACAAGTGCCAGTGATGCTTGGGTTCATTTTAAGTGTGACTGAGATTTGTTTTAGACAGCAAGAAGTAGTTTGAGGTTGTATTTGTGATTTCCTCACCACCAGAACCCTCTGATTTGTTTTTATCCGGGACGGGTGTAACAGCCAGCGTGTCCCTCTAAGTGGGTCATGTCTGTGACATCCTTTAAGGAAGATGCGTCCTCTGGATCGCTTTCTCAGTGGCCACAATGAGCCATCCTGGCAGAGCTGGGAGCCTCCATGCAGTCTGGATCTTGACTCCTGGGTTCATTCTGGTCTTGGTTGTGCTGGTTCCCTGTGGAGAACTCTGACCACCCTTCCAAAATACTCTGTGACTGGTTTCCTTTCTCAGAGACTGAGTTAGAGGAAATATTTCACAGAGCAATAGCTGGGCAAATGCAAATCCTACTCGCAGAATTCTTTTAACTTCAAACCACTAAATATACATATTTAGTATATGGAACTGAATTTACTTCCCCTCTCAGAGGAACAAGCTTTGTCAGCTGTAATGATGAGCTGTTGTTTGACATTCATAATATTGTACTTCACTGCTTATCTGATGGAGCCACGCAAAGCTATTTAGGGGGTTCTGAAATGTGACAACCCACATGATGCTTTTTTAGACTTCACAAACCGCCTTCACGAGGCAGGAGAATATGACATGGGAACGGCTGGCTGGAACAACGGCGTGCCTTAATGCCAGTGGGGTTGCTGGAGCTGAGGAGGAGGAGGAATGCTCTTTGGAAGTTTGCAGCTTTTGTTGCGTGCTGTCCAAGGAAAAACTTGCAGCCTGAAAGAACAGGCATCGTGGATGCCATGGGTGGGGACTGTGGGGATTATTGATCCTGTCTGGAGACAGCATAGAGATGGAGGCAAGTATGTTAAAACCTGTTTGGACCATCCGCAGACAGAAGGGCTCAAGGGAGACAGCTCAGATACCCTATTTCATGCTTTCTTACCTTAATAAACAGAAAGATCTCACTTTCTGACAAACTTCTGTATCTTCATCCTTGCTGACATGCACAGCATTGATTGCAAGCTTTGTTTCAAATCTTGGAAGCCTCCAGGTGAAAGAACTCATTTAGAAAAACCAAGACTCAACAAATCTGACTTCTGTTCACAGACTAGCAGGTAAACATTGGCAAATATTGTGAAAGACTGTTACTCCTCCATAGTTTTAAAAAGTATAAAGTATCACGATGCTGATTTCACTTTTCCACAGCAGAAGAGCACAAGGGTTACCTTTGACATCTGTTCCATACAAACCCACGGAAGCTGAGTGAGTGGGTGGTGCATTCTCACTTCCTTGCCGTGGCCAGGTTGGTTTTGCATTCTGTATTTTCATCCTTCTGAAACTGCTATTCAGTTTATTCATATCACTGAGGGGATTTCATATCCCAGATGAGATGCACAGATTAAATAAGCAAGCAAGCAGTAGAAGATCTTTTTATGTGACTCAAGAGGGAGGATAAATCCCGGTCTGGATGAGTAGGAATCTCTGGCTCCCCTGGGACCAGGATTTTACTTGCAGTCTTCACGGTTGCCTCATTGGAGTGGTCTTTTTGCCAAAAGTGATGCAGAATATTCCACTTATCTGACAAAATGTCTGCCACCAGGAGGTGGCTTCACTCAAATATACATTTCTGTAAGATGAAGACAAACTTAAATTTATTGCTCATTCCATTCATAACCAGAAGTTCTCCTGGCTTGCCAAACTGCTGAATCAGCTTGGGTACCTCACCCTTGAGTCAACACAGCCCAAAATAGAAACTTGCTCCATTTCCGAAGAGAGGAAGTACCACTGTTGTCTGCAAATACAGCCACATCTGACAGGCTTTTATAGCTACAAACACTCAGTGGAGGGACTTGCATGGCACTCTGCTGCTTAAAAAAAAAAAAAGGAAGTAAAAAGGCACTTTCTTATTCAAAACAGGAGTGTTAGGGTTGCTGTGAGTGGGACTGTGTGGGTGTGGAAGTCGCAAGGCATAAAGAGCAGAAGGACTTTACAAGTGGCAGTCATTGATGTCACCTCGCCTAGCCCAGCATCAAGCTCCCATTCCACCTGTTTGCAGTTTCTCAGGACATACAAATTAGAGGGACAAGGGACAAGCTGTAACCAAACTGAAGCAAAATCTTAAGCTATTAGGAAATATTGGCAAGGAAACAGGGTAGAAGCTCTAAAACACTGACTGGAGATCAGCTACAGTGGTGCTCGTCCAGCATTCCCAAGGCAGAGCTGAGTCAGTCCTGCTGCCGTGAGGTAACTCCACTTTATAGCGCAGCATAAAACAGCAAAAACCTGGGGAAATGACCAAGACTTGCAGTCAAATAGTGGGAAGTGACACTAAAGTCATCAGCAGGACTTCATGAGCAAGTGGAAGGCAGTGAAAAGGCACATAAAAATAGTCCCATGTGATACAAATGAGGGAGGATTTTCTGTGGCTCCAAGTCAGGACTAGAAGTAGAAGAATGACGATAATGTGAATTCACTCGATCTGCCCTTCTCAAGCTCTGCAGTTTTTTCTCTTGCAAATGAGCATCTGTGGGTTTTGGCATCCTACAAAAGGACCCCCGTTGTCAAGCAGCACTGGTGTGCCCCCTTCCCATGGGTGCTCCCGGTTTTCCCTTCCTGCATGCTGCAGGATGGTGTCATGCTCTTCCTGGTCCAAGCAAATGACTGTTTCTGGTGCTTCCATTAAACGAGTCTGAACTGGCTCTATTTTCCACAAGGAACAGGCCATTCCAACGGGCAGACAAAAATCAGTAACCCCTTTCAAACCATGGGCAGACAAGATGTGACCCTTGGTAGAGGATTTTCCTGCAGTACTATGGAGGAAACTGTAGATATTTGAAAAAATTGTCATTTCTGCAGCGGGTGTAAAGGTTGCAACGCACAATTTTACCATTTTCAGATTTTTGCAATGATGCAATTGCAAATTGAAACATGTTTTATATTTAGTGTTTTGGATTATTCAGTTGAAAAGAGGCGAGGGTGAGGATTTACAGGTATAATTACAGGATTATGCAGTCACCTCGTGCACACGCTGCAGGTTTGGGAGGAAGACCTGCTGCAAATCCGCAGAAAACCCCGGCTAAGGAATTGCATGTGCCACAAGCAATTACACGACGTAAAACTTCATGAAACATTTGCTATGTGTGCACCAAGCCCTTCTTAAATTTAGATTTCTGGGAAGAAGGGAATTGCTGGGGAATTTTTGTGACCTGATCCCTCGTCTTGGTTGATCCGCGATGGAAAGGTGACCCCGAGCACGGCTGAGCTGGGAATGGATCTGGTGAGAGCCATCGCTGTCCGAGCCAAGCAGAGTGTTCCCAACTGCATCCCTGAATAGATTCACTTGCTCTTTCCCTGGCTCTATTTTAGCCACAAATCTCTTATTCTGCCCTCTGAGTGCCAACATTTTTTTAAAAATAACCAAACTCAGTAATATTGGATTTCTGGTGGGGTTTTTTTTCCCCCAAAAGGGTTGAAGTGAACATTCTTCTCACCTGTACCTAGGACTTCACCTGTGTGGCTGCAGCTCCGGTGACATCCAGAAAGATAAGTGACTCTCACTCCTTCAGTGGAGCAGATATATCTCAGCAACTTAGCAATGATGTGACAAGTGTGAAGTGGAAGGCATTGAGAAACTATAATATCAATTTTTAGTTTGTATTTAAGACAATTTCTACACACTTTTGTGTTGTCAAGCTTGGAAAAATGTTCACTTCTGTCTACGAACACAAGAACTAGTTGTTACTTCAATGTATTATTGTGGTAGTAGGATTAAGACTTGGATGAAACAAGAAAAAATCATACAGGGCAATTTACAGAATCAAACAGTCATGGAATAGTTTGGGTTGGAAGGGGCTTTGAAGATCATTTCATTCCAACCCCCTGCCATGGCAGGGGCACCTTCCACTAGACCAGGCTGAATGTGAAAGCAAACACCTTCCAAAAAATCATGTTTGAAACTGAGCATGAATGCATGTTTGTGCCATGTGCCTTGTTCTGTTTCCAGAGGAAAAAAAATGGGAAGAAAATGTTGCTGAGAACACTAAAACATAACACTTTGGCAGAGGTGGTTATCACATCCTCCAGACATTTTTACCTATGGTGCCGCCCTGACAGCTGCCGTGTATTGTGGAAATAAAGTGTGAAGTCACTCAGGACTGGGTGACTGCTAGTTGTGGATGAGGCAAGTACATAAATACCTTTTGACAGAGGTAAGAGGAATGCTTGCTTCCACAGGGAAAGGGGAATAGTGGTTCTGGGAACTGAAAACACAGCAAATGTTTGTTGAAAGGGGGAGTTGGGGTGCAGGACAAGGTGGCACGTAGAACACAGTGAAAGGTCATGGAGGGACAAATGCGACAATCCAGCATTTATTGGCTAAATGTTACCAGGATTTAGGAATGGGGCCCTAATCCTTTTATAAACCAGGAATCTCCTTGAGTTGGGTGAATGGGAGAACCGACAGTCACCGTCAATAAGCAAAACTCAAACAGCCCTCGTGCTTTGTGGCACATGTTAAACTCTCAGTAGAACAGTCAGGAAAAATCTCATGACAGGCTCTCCAGCAATTTCCCACCAAAGCTTTCCTTCAGACTGCAGCTTCCAGAAGCTCTGCATGATTTGTACCAGTGAGAACTGCTTGTTTTGGTAGATTCAGAGAGATGAGTTATTCACCAATGGGAACTTGGTGCAGACCATGCTACTATGTGTGATCTCGTGCCTAAAACTGTCCCACATCTTGTCTGTTTATTTGGGAAATTAATTTCTAGAACACTAGGAAAACAAAACCAGGAGTTGAAATTGCCTCTCAATATTTCTTCAGTCGAAGTAAAAAAACCAAAGAAACAAGCCCATTGTGTGTCTTATGCGTTCAGCCAAAACATCTCAGTTATTAATGTTAAATTCCTAGGTACCTGGAGAACCTGTTCCTGAATAAGCTACAAAGCTGAAGCCTAGCTGAAAATATTAAAGTATCCCACCACCTTCAGCTGAAGGATTTTCCACACTTCTGCAATGATTTCGGGAGGCAGAGACATGTGGCCAGAGAAAGAGAAAAGGCCCCAGCCATGCACCAGGGAAGTGGGAGCTGAGGAGCAGATTTATTGTGCTAAATGGATTTTTCCTGTCTGCTCGTTTCTCCTCTTTTACCATCCTTGTTTCCATTCCTTCCTCAGCTTTGGCTCTGTGGAAGAGCAGGGAAAATATTCTATTCCCCTTTCACAGTTGTAGCACACATTCGTTAAGTCTCATTCTATTATAACTCAAATAACTATTGCCATGTTTGATTTTTTATTTGGACAATTTAAGCTCTTAATGAAGGATTTGCCCTTCACCTGGATCTCTTGCTTCCTTTTCTCATTGCATTCAGCTCCCAGTCAAGTCCCATGGACTGCTTTAGAGGCACTTTGAGTGGAGGTGTGTGGATTTTCACCAGATTTTTCGTCCTGCCCTGTCTCACCCCTCCAGCCACACTGCTCAGACCAGGAGGCACCAAGTCCATCACTTTGCTACAGCCTCAAACTTCTTCTTCCAAGCCAGAAATGTGGGCAGGGCTCTTGGAGAGATTATCATCTTCCTAACCTCAGCCTGAGTGCCAACCAGCCCACAGCCCACCTCTGCCCCTAGATGAGCAGTTGTGCTTCTCTGACCACGGAAACTTCAGCAACACGGAGTCGCTGCCTTCATTTTTCCCTAAAAAGGCAACGCACATCAGTGACAACTTAGTGGGAGGATGTTTCTCTCTCCAACAGAACAGAGCTTCAGGTGGCCGCTGCCTGGAGCCCACCACCTTTGCACTGCTCAGTGTCCTACGAGAGGGTGCAGGTGTAGAGTTTTTGGGCTGAGGTCTTATTTAAATTATATATTAGGCTGAAAAATGAACACGCAGAAATGAAGGATGCTCCCGGTGCCTGTGGATGCTGCAGCAGTGTGGGGCTGAGAGCAGGGATGGTCTGGGCTGCTCCATCCTCCTCCTGCATCTCAAGGCAAAGACGTGGCAAACACCATGGACTGAAAGAAGTCCCTTTTATAGGCCTCAAATCTTAGAGAAAATGAAGAGATACAGGGCTGAAGAAATCTCTTAGGCTGGAAATGTATTTAGTGTTTCTGCAGCATAGGGAGAGCACAAAGCTTCGCTTAGCAAAAGCAGCCAAATCTACTGGACTGTGGGGTTGGAAGACTTTTACGTCTAGCAAGTAATAACTGTCTTTAATTAGCTTTGTTTACACGATAGATGTCAATGTCGAGCTCTCTCAGTGAAAAGGGCAGAATGTCCTTAGTGGGAAATGTGATTTTTGAAGCCTGACAACATAAAACCAGCAGGAAGGTTTGTGCTCAGACTGCTGGGGAGAAAAATCACCTTTGGCTCAACGAAACAGGAAGGATTTCAAGCCCACAGCAGAAGTTTTTCAAGAAACTAATGAAAATGGAGGATTATAGTTTAAACTGTTTTGCAATCGCTGGCCTCAATCCTGCAGACACTTTTCACACACACTCGACTTTATATCTGTGGTTGGTTTTGCTGACCCTCATGGGATTATTGACACCTGGAGACAGAAGTGAAGGCCAGACTGTTTACAGAGCAGAGTTTAAACTATAGCATTTTAATCAGAAAAATGACATTATACCAAGGTCTGCATAATCGGCTCATTGGGATCCTTTATGTTTGAAAAAAACCCCTGAGAAATTCAGGAATTAAGATTCCTGAGATGGTCTCAGATCTGCTCCTTTGTGTGAATAGGACCTTTTGTTATGCTGGATCACAGCACTAGGCCACAAAACTTATTCAGCAAATATTAAAATAAACCCCGCCTTTATAAAATTTGAATCTATGGCTCACATGAAAATACTGTCTGCATTTCTTTCCTCTCTAAGAAAAGTGTGTTTGGCTACTACTTGAGACTGAAAGGTTTCTCCTCATCAATAGGGAGCAACTAACTTGGGAAAAAACTCTTGTTTTGTAATTTTTTTTTCATTTCAATTTTTTTTTCTTTTCTATCTTGGGAGTATATTGTACCTGCCATGAAACAACTTTTTGAAACCCCCGAAACAGGAATAAATCCGCTCTGCAAGCTCTGGTTCCACCATTTATGAGGCTGTTGGTGCAGGAGCCAAACTGCCATTGGGCTGACTCACATTTTGGCATTTTGTGTTTATATACATGATGACGATGTTTGCAAGCAACGGGGGAAAAACCCTGTGTTCATCAGCACCATGATCCCAGCAAAACCTTTCCCTCCTCAGCTGCATCAGCAGAGCCCAGGGATGTGGCCAGAGCCACAGTCTGGTGTGGGCACTGTTGTCACTTCTCTTTGCCACTCGGCACCCACAATCCTCATCCCAGACCTCCAGCTGGCCAGGCCCTGTGGCCGCCAGAGCCCCATATCTGCCCAAATTTAGGCACACCTGGTGCCCCTCTGCCCTGCCCATCCACCCTGACCCTCTGCAGTTCTGCCGGTGTCCTTAGTGGCTCTGGTAAGCCAGCTTTGGCACTCAGGACACCTTTCACACCATCTTTATCCCCCCACGTCCAAACTTTTCAATGCAGTATTCCTGGCACTGGTATCGTCCTTGACACAGGGTTTATTTTTATCTCGCTGCCCCTTTTTATCTCCAGCTCCCTTGCCCTAAGTCTTATCTTGGTTTTTTGCCTTTTCCCAGGCTTTAAGGACCTGACGGGGACTCTGGCCACGCAATGACCTGGCAGACCTGGCTGTCCATGGCTGTCGCTCCCACCTGTCTCTCCTGGCATTCTGTAAACGTCAACCACAACTTCTGGCTGCATCACAGTCCCGTTGGTCCCTGGGGAGAGGCAGAAGAGGTTGCCCCTTGGAGCCCTGCCCCCATGGTTCCTCTTGGTGTCCTCTGGCTCAGCCTGACCCATCACCACCTGCCCCATGTCCCACCCCTGACATCCTGCCTCATCCTTTTCCACGTGAAGAACCACAGCTGGAGTAAAACAGGGGGACGATGCCATGGGAAAACCCTGTCCTGGGTTATAACCCCATAGCCCGTTCAGCTTTGCCACGATTGTGCTTGTTGGCACAGCTCTGCCACAGAGCTCGGGCTGTGCCGGGCCCTGCAGGGCTGGAGGCCAGGCTGGCTCTCCTGGAGCCTTTGGCTGAGGTCTGTCACCATCACCTTAAGCAGGAGCAGGTCTCAGCTGCTGAAAATCTCATCCAGATCTGCTGCAAAGTGGAAATAATTTCTTAAATGCTTTATATTGGGGCAGTAGCACCCCTTCCTCTTGTAGAAGCATTTGGATTTCTGCCCACGGAGACGACCAAAGAGAGCATCAGCATCCAACTAGGTGAGCAGATACCCGGAGATGGCCTTGATTTTGGCCAGGGCTGGGGCTGCAGCTGTAGCTGACATGAACTTTCCAACGGTGGCAATGGGTCAGAGGCAGGTGGGGCTCCCTTCCTCCCCACTCCAGCCCTCGCCTTTGGGAGCTGTGGGCAGGATTAAGGAGAAAAAGCAATGTATGGGTCATGGGAAGAGGGAAAACAGAAACAGCTCAGCCAGCCGAAGAGGAAACGGGGGACACAGATGTCTGTGGAAAGCTGAAGCCACTTAGAGAGGATGCATTTACTTGTATTTCCTTCCACTAGAGCTTAATTGCAATGTTTTTTAATGACAGGTAGGACAGGAGCTGGGCTTCTGCCTAAGCACTTCTGCGTCCTGCATAAAAGTGCTGAATTTAATATTAACAACAATTAATCACAGCTACCGGGAAGCAGCCGGCAGCACTCCCTGCCCTGGGAGTGCTCGGTTTGCATGCTCGGCCCCACCAACTCCCATCCCCAGGCCAATGGCACTGGAGAGTCACAAGGAAGCAAGGGCCTTCTCTGTGTTGCTGAAGTTCGATCCAGAGCTGAAGTGGTGATGGCACCAGCACCTCTTTCCCATTCCCTCAAACAGCCTTTGATGGTAGTATGGGTGGTTTTAGACCCCTCATCTCTCCCCGGTGGGTAGGAATTGGCCCCTTGCCACCATCTCACCCGCATTCCATTTTCCCTCCCTCTGCCCCAAAAGGCCACTGGGATAATTCCATATCAGACCAGTCCGTGTGGGTTAGGGTGGATTGCAGGTTTGCCAGGATGCTGATGGATTTCTCCTGTTGTTGATACTGTGCCTCCCTCTCTCATTAGCAGCACTAATTGCTCACTGCATGTTTTGCACAGGTACAGGAGCATTTTGGAATGGCTCATCTTTGCATCCTGTAATTAAATGACCACTAATGAACGCGTTAGACAAGGAGCAGCTGAATGCTCCAATCCGTGCTGGGCATCCATAGAATAACTGCTGGGACTTCACTGTGATGTGGCACCAAGTTGCTGCCTGGGCTGCAGCAGCTCCTGGCCAGGGACAGCAGCGTGTGAGCACTCTGTCATCCCTCTGGCCTCTGCTCTGCTTAGAGGTACCCCCAGGCCCTGGCCCACCATCCACCACCCCCCCCTTTTTCAGGAGCAACATTTGCTGGACACCTCATGGAGTGAAAATCTCCTTCCCAGGGCTCCAGGCTGCCCTGGCGCCTCCGATGCTTGCCCTGAATATGATGTAGGGGTACTAAAGCGAGTGGTGATCCCTTGGGGCCAATATCCAGGCTTTTCCCATCTCCCTCAAGCAGACAATCCTTTTTGACACTCCTTTTCCCAAGACTGACAGCTCCAGAAGCGGGCTTGCTCCCCTTCCTTCACCCTGTCTCCTCCAGGAAACATTAATGTCATGATGTTTGTCATGCAAACCCCAGTTCTGGGTCTGAACCCCTTTGCAGCCTGCAAATCCTCCTCCCATGGAGATGTGTGGATGTGGCACTTCGGGATGTGGTTTAGTGGTGGCCTTGGCAGTTCAGGATTAACAGCTGGATTTGATCTTAGGTGGCTTCTCCAACCTGTGATTCCATTGGTGTCGACTGTCCCAAAGCCCCTGCACACTCTTCAGGACATGGCTTTCCTTGCCTTTCTGGTTCAGAGTCCTGCACATACTGAGCAAAATGTGTTGGTTTCAGGATTCTCCACAGATACAAAGTGACCACAGTGCTCTGGTTTGAGGTGGGAGGTGTCTGTCCTGAATCCAAACACTGCACATCCACACTTAATGTCGAAACTCTTCCAACTCCAAGCCTGAGCCCAGACCCTGTCCTGAGAGCGTTGCCAGAGGGCTGGGGTCTGTGCAAGCCAGGGTGCTCTTGGGGCTGCATAAAGTTCCACAGACCCAAAAAGGAGGCACTTACACGGAAGAGGTGTTTTGTTTGCTCCAAGAGCTGTAAATGGCAGCTTGAGGCAGTCAGGCATCTGCTGCCAGCAGGGAGAGTGACAGCCCCAGCTCTGCGGTGGAAAAGCAGGTGGGCAGATTTTTAGGACCACCTGGGCAGACAGTGAGTGGCTTCATAAACATGTCGCAGCCACTGGGGTCTTGCAATTGCAGCACAGGGTGTTTTGGGGGGCAAAGCTTGGAAGGAGTTTGGCCCCAGCGTTGGATGCATGGGAACAGCAGAAAATGGGCTGGGTGGGGACCTCCACCATGCAGCACACAGAGCACCAGGGCTCCCCCCGGCTCCCAGCAGACCTTTCCAAAGGCTTTTACTCTTTTCCCGATGATTAGATACAGGCTATTTTCATCTCTGCAAGAGGTGCTGCTGAAGGGCTGAAGTGGTGGACAACCAAGAGGGAATGGCCCCATGAGGGCCAGGTTTCACCCTTTGGCTGGTGTTTGAGGGACTTTGGGAGACCTTTGGAAAACTTGGTGGGAGCACCCTGGGTGCTGGCAGGGTCTGGCTGCCGCCAGGCTCTCAGCAGCACCGGCAGCTCTTCCCCAGCAATGTCACTATGATAAATGTTTGTCTTTTCCGTCCAAGAGATACAGCGGAGCTGCTGCCAGCACCATGTCTCAGTGGAATTGGGGTTCACACTGCCAGGAGCGTTACCGGCTCATGATTCACATCTTTACAGCAGCTTTGGAAGGAAAATGTGCTTCTCGCCAGGCAGACCTTCATGCACGTCGAGATGCCACAGTTTTTCCAGACTTTCCAAAGGAAGCCACAGCCAAATGAGACATTCCTTCTCTTCTTCCAGCTTTCTTGGAACAATCTTCTTTGATTAGTGAGTGAGACAGATAGTTGGAAAGAAACACAGACAGACAGGCTGGGAATAGGGTTATAATGAGCAGATTGCATGAGCCCCAGTCGCTGGTGGGAGGGTACGTCCATCCGCCCCTGACTGGGTGGTTTCTGAGAGCCCCTGCTGTCCAGTGTGGTTCCCCACCCCATGGACCTCCTCCATGGTCCCCAGCCTCTGTCCTCCTCTATGGTACTGCACTCTTGCCCTCCTCCGTGCTCCCCAAATCCCTGCCCTCCTCCGTGCTGCCCAAATCCCTGCCCTCCTCCATGGTCCCCAACCCCTCTGCCCTCCTCCATGGTCCCCAACCCTCTATCCTCCTCCATGGTCCCCAACCTCTCTGCCCTCCTCCATGGTCCCCAACCCTCTATCCTCCATAGTCCAAACCCAGTGTCCTCCCCCATGAAGAAGGACAAACCTCCTTCTTTCCTCCGTGGTCCCTGACCCCCTGCTCTCTGCTGGAATTCCAACCCCCCATCCTCCTCCATGCTCCTCAAATCTCTGCCTTCCTCCATGATCCCCAACCCTCTGCCCTCTGCTGTGATCTCCAAGCCTGGGTTCTCCTCTGTGGTCCCTGACCCCTGCCTTCTGTCATGGTCCCCAGACAGCGCCTGCTGAGGCAGGTGGGTGCAGGGATCTGCCTCACCAGGGAGGATCACACTGCCCTGAGGCACAAAGCAAGGGAGTTGGGTTTCGCTTTGCCTCTTGGGCCTATGGCACAGGGAGACAGGTTGGAAAAGCAGCCAAATGACTCAGGCATGGCTGGCAGGTCCTGTGTGAGGGACAGAGGCCAAAGCTGGGATGCAGGGAAGGAGATGGGAATTCCTGCACTGCTCCCTGCAGCTGCACCCCCTGAGATACCCAAGTCCCAGCACTCTCTCCCACACCAGGAGGAGAAACAAAACAAGCATCTCCAGGGAGTGTGTTTGGAAAATACCAGGTTTTATTAGACAGGCTGATGTTCAAGCTGACAGTTTTATCCCAAGGCACATGATCACGGGCATCTACAGGGCCTGTGTCCCAGCTCCCTCCCTCCCACAGAGCTCTTGGGCAAGATGTTCACCCCCCAAACGCTGGGGTGGGGGCTGGGGTTTCTCAGCAGAATGAAAATGTCTCCCTGCTCCCCATTTTTCCACTCCCAGATTCCCAGAGGTCTCCTAAGAAAGCTCAGTGAGAACTGGGCTGGGAACTGCAATCCTCTTGGGACCGAGAGGCGCTTGGATCCATGGGAGAGGAGGCATCTCAGCGGCGGCATCTCCCTGAGCCAGCACAGAGCTGGGCCAGTGTGTGTCACAGGGAGCAGGGAACAGACCACCAGTGCCACAGCTTTGGAAGGAGAACCCAAAAGAACCAGATCAGGGAGAAAAGGGTTTTGGCTGTCATGGGAGAGCCTCATCCAGCACACAGGCACCAGGGCTTTGCACAGGGCGTGCAGGTGCTGCAGCGCAGAGGAATGGAGGAGAGGAGGCAATGAAGGCTGGAAAATAAAGCAAGATAAAAGGAAACCAGAGAAAGGATGGGGAGAACGATAGGAGTGGCCTGAGAGTGGAGTAACAGTGCCTTCAAGGTCAATACTCCCTGTGGGACAGGGAGCCTTTCCCTGGGTACTCCATGGGCTTTAGGGGGCCAGAGGAACAAGGAAAGAGATGGTGCAATACAGTGCTTGCAAATAGAAATGTTTAAAGGCCTTTGCTTTCCGTGACAGTGACACACGGTGTGACAGCAGGAACAGTGACAACATCAGCCAGTTTCTGTTGGTGATTCTATTTCATTAGCTCTTAAAAAAACCATGCAGACCACCCCGACAGAGGAGAGTGAACGAGAGATGGAGAGGAAAACTGATGAGCAACGGGATCATGGACGAGAAAGAAGGAATGACAGCAGAGGGGCAGCAGCACTGGGGCAGGTTTGAGACCTCACAGGACTCACAAGCACGTCCCTTCTCTCCAGAGTGCTCTGCCTGCTGCTCTCTCTGACACTGCTTGCCTTCCCCTGCACCTCTGCTCCCTCTGCGCTGCAAGCAAAATCCCTCTTCCTGAACCACACCCTGCCCTGTGCTTGGACATAGATTTGGGTCTCAGCTTCATTAGTTCACATGTCAAGTCCTACCTTGAAGCAGAGGCCAGGAGCATTCAAGTCCCTCCAGTAGCATCCCCTCACTCACCTGGACTCAAGGGGACCTCTTCATTGCAACGCCTGGGGGACATGGAACTCTCCCAGGTCTCGTGCCATAGCTCACGTCCTGTTGCACATGTGGAGATGCCCTTCACACCCTCCCCATCACAACACAGCCTTCCATTCCCAGCCTTCTCTTTCCTTCATTCATTCCTTTTGCCTTTTTCTTGCCTCAGCCAGCACCTCCATGTCCTCTTGCTTCTGTTAAAGGTAAGTCTCTTTTCTCCAGAGGTTTCCTGGAGAGTGTCACTTGCTGTGGGTGTTTGGCAGGAGGAAGGACTTTCACCAGGTCCCTGGTGGGCTTGAAGGTGCCGGCTTTCCATCCAGGACAACATCTATCTCCTGGCTGGTTTGAGCTCAGCTTGGCAGACAGCAATGCTGTCCATGAGGGCCAGGTTTCAAGGTCAGCTGTCCATGGGGAACCTCACCCTGCTCAGGTGCTTCCAAAGCAATACTCCTTCAGGACTGAGCACCGATGCTCAGAGATGAGCCAACAAATGGCTAAAAAGGGAGGAGTTTGGAAAGCAAGCCCCAGAAACCTGCCTGGACTGTCCTGGGGAGGACAGATCAGCAGGGGGGCAAAAGGGATGTGACCTTTAACTTCACAGCGGATGACCCCCCTTCCTGCCTCCCTCCACAGAGCGCAAAAACATGGAGGGCTGACTGAGAAAAGAGCAACATGGACTTGAACAAAGGCAAACTGCCAAACCCTCACCCTCGGAGCCCTGCTGGTCCACAGACAAGACTTGCCAGCACGGGTTTTGAGGTTAATGACACACGTAGGCATGAAGCGCCTTCTTCTGTGCTGGTCCAGGGGAAGGAAACCCTGCTCACATCTCCTTGTGGGACCATCTAATTTGGGGTGCTGGCCCTCCTCCTCCAGCACAGCTCAACCAGTGCTGGCTGCTCCTTTCCATCTCATTTCTTCCTCTGCCATGGACTTGCAAATCCCATCACGGCTGCCTGTCTGGAGCTACAAACGCCCCTGCAAATGCTCCTTCTTAAGTCAAACACCCACATGAAGGCTGCAGAAGATCAACTGAGCTGTTAAGTGAAAACAGAACTCACCAGGTGACCTAGAAGTCTTGGAAAGAAAAACAAGATCAATATTTGCTGAGATTTGTAGCAGGTTTGTGCCTGAAAACAACAGCTGAGACATGGCCTTTCTTTCCTTGACCAGTGCTCCCGGTGATGCCTGGGTTACTGTGTCACTGCTCTCCCCTGTGCTCTCATGCCGTGCCCTCGTTCTTGCTCCCTCATGGCTTTGGGGATGCAAAGGTTGAAATTCCTCTTCATGCACTCTTGGCACCAGTGGAAAAGCAGCTACAGTCCTGCCCATGCATTGCTCATACTTACAGCTTAAACATTGCCTTCTACTCAAAAGAACAAAGATAAAATGTCAGGAATTCACAGTTTTTATTCTCTTCCTTATGCCCACCCATCTTCCCCTGCCATCGATGTCAATGACTCAAAGTCCTCATCATACGGTAGCCTTTGCCAGCGCGGCACTCAAAGGGTTAACAAACCATGGCTTATTGGACAGATAAGACATAAGCTCATTCACCAGTAGGAACATGTGGACAGTTGGGTTGTGGATCACCTTAGGGTTTCCTGTAGCGATTCTTTGGGGTTTCACCACAGCCAGTGACGTCGCAGGAGAGGACATTGGGCTTCTTCCCCAAGCCGATGCTTCCCAAGAGATCGGGAAGCTCACGGGTGATGGCCTTCTCGATCTTCTCTAGGAAACACCCTCCCATATAGGAACACTGCTGAGACAGCAGCTTAAAACTGGTGATGGGGTTGATGCCAAAGAAGTCCTTGTAAGCCTCGCGGTTGGGGAGGTCAAATTTGCTGACATTGGTCTTTGCCAGAATGGACTTAAAGATAAAGAACCTGTCAGGATCTTCCACAATGTCCCTGAACACCAGTTCTCCATCGCTAAAGAAGGTCATTTTGTCCTTGTAGGTCTGTAGATAGCGATCGACCAGCAGGGCGTGGATGCGCACCCGGATGGCGTGCTGGCGGATGAAGGCGATCTTGTTTTCCATCCTGTTCTCAATCACCTGGTTGAGATCTTCCAGGAGTGATATCTCTTCTTTGAGGAACAGGTCTCTGTGGGTATCCGGATGGTAGTCATGGGGCCAGAAGGAGCTAACGTACACCCTGGGCGGCTCCGTGACGTTGATGAGAGGAGCCAGGCTCCAGAACAAGGCGCCGTAGACTCTCATCAGCTCCTGAGTAGCCAAGCTGTCGGCTTTGTTCAGGATGATTCGGATCTGAGACTCACGGCCCTTCAGCTGGCGAAACAGCATCTCCAGCTCCAAGCCCACATCCAGCTTCGTGGGGTCAAAGACAACAAAGATGAGATCGGCTCTGTCAATGAACCACTGGCACACATCGTTGAATGGGTAACCTTGAGGAGAGGAAAGAGGGAAATCCAATGCAGGATGAGTCCCTTCATCAAGGGATTGATAAACTATGAGCCTGTTGTGCCTCAATCCCCATTTGGGTTGCATGAGGTGTGAGGCACAGCAGACTTCCCCTGAAGCCTAGAACTTCTTTCTCACATGCTAAAAACTCTTTGGAGCTTCTTGGCATGAAAAGCCATCCCTGGGTGTGTGGGCCTGTGACTGCCTGTCTCTCTCACACTTATCTCCAGACCTTCCACCTCCCTGATGCTGGCCACAGGTTCCTGCTGTTCCTGTGAGCAGATATCGAATCACAGGATCAGAAAATCATTATGGTTGGGAAAGTCCTCTAAAATCATTGAGTCCAACCATTCCCCCAGCACTGCCATGGCCACCAACAAACCATGTCCCCAAGTGCCTCATCCATACATCTTTTAAATCTCCCCAAGGGATGGTGACTCCATCACTGTCCTGGGCAGCTTATATTGTGTCAGGACTATTCTCCATTGTGCTTCAGCCACCTTTGTTACCTCAGATCATCATGGCATCTTTTCTGGGGTCCCTTAGATGAACCCAGTGAACCCCTACCTCTTTCTTGCTGCTTGCGGTTTTCAATGATGCCTGGCGTGTCCACAAAGGTGACTCGCTCCAGCAGTTTGTGGGGAACCTCAATGCCTATCAGCTTCTCCAAGAAGTTCTGCCCAAACTTCTCCAGGGGCGAGAAGGAGCGGGCGCTGTCAGCAGCCATCACGATGCCCTCGATGGTCTTCAGCTTGGGGCCGTGCATGATGACAGTGAACTCGGAGGTGGTGGGTTCTGCCCCTGCGCAGCAACGAGAGGAGCAGCAGAGGCGTGAAATCCATGCCAAGCTATGGACACAACAGGGCTGGCCTGAGACTAGGAGCATTGGGAGCATCGCGCGCTTCTCAAGAGATGCAGGGGCAAGGCAAGCGGCATGAAATTCCTGCCCAGACTTCTTGGGAAGATGTCAGTGGGGTTGTTTTCTGTGGGGACTGGTTTCTCTGGAAGTGGCCTGACTGCACAAGGTGTCATGGAGAACCATCTCCAGGGAGCCCTCGTTACCATGGTGCTGATCTGGCCATGGACATCTGCCCTTAGCTGTGAGATGACATCTGTGGGAGCAGGGAGGAAGGAAGGGGAATGGCTTTTCTCCTGCGAGGGTGAATTATCTGGCTGCATGTGAGGAGGGATGGGGAGAAGAGAAAGATGAGTTGCCCTTTTGACATGACTGCTGCTCACAAGGTCGGGGTTGGGAGCTGTGAGCCCTGTGCTGCAGGATGAGGATGTTGTGGGAGAGACGCTCTCCTCCGCCCTTGGAAGGGTGGACAAGCTGTGATGGGGAACCTCTCTCTCCACATGGCACCACAGCCAGGTGGCACGGAGCAGATCCCAACCTCCCTGCTGCAACGAGGGATCGAAGACACACGGCCGGGATTTGCTGACCGCACGGATGTGGAAATGCAGGTGCTGGCAACCCCTTGGCAAAGCAGTGAGCGTGGTACCTGTGTAGAGCTGGTAGGGAGTGTTGTCCAGCCCCAGGAGGTAGTTTATCATGGAGGATTTGCCGACGCTCCACGGTCCCAGGAATAGCACCATAGGCTTGGAAGTGATCTCCCCATCTGCGGAGAGGGGAAATAACAAGAGGAAGTGAAGGAACAATAGCCGTCGCCGCCGTGCGATTAACTCCCGGCCGTAACGAGCATCCCATCTGAGCGGCGCGGTGATGCCGCCGGGGAAAGAGCCGCCCTGCGGGGGCCACCAGCCATTCGCCAGCCAAGGCAGCGCCCGCCGGCTGTGGGAGCAGGACGGCCCCGTGCTCTGCGGCAGAGCCCACCTCGCTGCCCGACCTTCTCCGAGGTTTAGCCCTTCTTAGACTACGGAGGACTGGAAGGTCTTTTAAGCCTTGTCTCGGTTTGTTTCTGGTTTAGCCGGGGTGAGTTTGAGGCTGGCTGCGGGGTGGGGGTGTTGTTCGAAGGCAGCCGCCGCAAAGCACGGGACGTGCCAAGGAGGAGGCCATGCTGCAGCCGGGCCGATGCCTCGTGCGGAGGGAGCTGCCGTGGATTCGGGAGCAGCGCTGCGGCACAGGGCCTGGTAAGCGCGGTGCGAGCCTCGTGCCAGCTACCTGCAAGCCTTTCCACCATGCCCTGGCAGGGACCTACCCCCGGGCCGTGCCTCCCAACTCTCCGGCCTGGGTGTGAGCTGGGTGTGAGGCCTCAGCGGGGTGTGGGGAGGGCAAACAGCCCTGCTTTGCGCTTGAGGAAAGGCAAGAGCAGAGTGAACTATAGTCCCCATTCTGCATTCTTCAAGTCACACAGTTTTCTCCATGAGGATGGTGACCTGTCCCTGTGCCATGCCATCAGTCCAGGAGCAGAGAGGTCCCTGGACACACGCAGCCAGCACCCCCAGGAGCAATCCCGGCTCAAACAGGACTCATGCAATCAGCTTGTGCCCACACTGCTTGACCCCCCAGCCCCCAGGACACCAGG
The DNA here is from genome assembly GCA_013398955.1 of Callaeas wilsoni. Classification (NCBI taxonomy): domain Eukaryota; kingdom Metazoa; phylum Chordata; class Aves; order Passeriformes; family Callaeidae; genus Callaeas; species Callaeas wilsoni. The sequence continues at coordinate 21,051 of VWPU01003152.1, forward strand.
TAGGCAGCCGGTGCAGCCAGAGGAGCCCAGGGCCTGTGCCGGCCCTCAAGCTGTGCCTGGGACACACAGGACCCTGTGAGTCCAAAACAGGACAAGAATGGATGTAAAACTAGGTGAGTTCCTGTTGGCGAAAACCAACCCCATCCTATGCTCAGGGCGGGAGAGGGTCCATCCCATTGTTGCCAGCAAGAGTTCAGCCAGGGGATGGATGACACCAGAGGAGCTGGGAGCTGTTGTCTCAGCTGGAGCAGAGCCTTCCCCCATACCTCAAGGCAAGGAGATGCCCTGGGGAAGCTGTGCTGCCCTCAGCACCTTCTCTTCATCCCCATGCCTAAGGCAGAACTATTTTCCATGAGGTAGCTGAGAGCCCCTGGTGCTCCATGGCTGCCACCCACGCAGGAGCCAGCAGCTTTCCAGCAAGCCAGGGATCCATCTCCAAGGTGGGGGAAGCCACAAAGCCCCCATGGTGCTGAGCTCCTGCCCCGAGGGTGCTGGAGGGCACTGCGTGGCAGCTTCACACTGAACCAATCTGGCCATGGGAGCAGGGACTGGGGAGAATATTCCAGCCTCTTCCTGCTGTACCTGCCCATCACAGGCTCACCACGTCACCTCTGGGGAAGGGAATGGGCTGGGGACATCTCTCCGTGAGGCACTGCTGCGTCCATACAGCTCAGCCCTCCTTCACAAAGCCGGGCAGCACCTCTGAAGCAGGGGATGCATGGCTCTTCCCGCACCTCACTCCCTGCCTGGCAGCTGCAGGAATCCAGCCTTGTCTTCTCACAAGGGACCAAAACAAGTGTTGAAACCTTGGACTCTCATTATTAATCATTCCTCTGCCGCTCTGTCGCCGCTGCTCTGCTCTCTTGCCAGCTTTAATTAGGTTACGGATGGTTGTTATTATTACTATTATCCCTGTGATGTTGTGCCAGAGGTTTGGGGTGGGTCCCTGTGTGCTCTTTCATAACACATCCCTGGCCAGGTGTGATTGTGTGAATGTGGGCACCTGTGAGCTCCGGCTCTACTGCACATCCCCCTCTCTGCTCTACGGAGCCAAGGTGGGCAGCGACGTGGGCAGCCCCCCTGCATGGTCACCCACAGCCCCCCGAGCCCCTCTCGACCCCCCACGGGCTGTGTGGGCAGTGCCAGGCACTTGCAACTCTGCGGGAAATGCAGCAGCTGCAAGGATGTGAGGCCGTGTGTGGATTCTCCTGCTGCTGCCCAGAGGCTGGGAGACAGGGAGCATCTCCCACCCGGGAGGGTGCTGGCCTGGCATCTGTCCCTGCTATGTCCCCGTGCCATGTCTGTCAGCAGCAGTTCTGCTCAGCTGGATGGCCCGGACAGCGGAGAAGAGCCGGAGCTCGGCGGCGGCCGGGCGGGGATGGCGGCAGCTCCAGCACAGCGGCTCTCTCCAGCCACCCTGTGGCTGCTCGCTCCCAGCTCAAGCTCAGACGAGCCTGAAGCTCATCCCTCCACAGAGCCTGGGTCTGCTTGGGCTGCTCAATTCTGGGCACAGGAGCAGTTTGGATGTCCAAGTAGTTCTCTTTCCTAGAACAGTGGCTTTCTGTGAGGTTTTCCATGTGGCAGTGTCAGACTGCCCTTGGTTGGAAGCACTGCTGCTCTGGGGTGGAGAACAGACAGCTCTGGGGAGAGCTTAGAGCCCCTTCCAGTGACTAAAGGAGATCCAAGAGAGCTGGAGAGGGACTTTGGATGAGGGTCTGGAGTGACAGGGCACAGGGAAATGGCCTCACATTGAGAGAGGGCAGGGTTAGAGGGGATTTTGGGAGAGATTCTTCCCTGTGAGGGTGGTGAGGTCCTGGCACAGGGTGCCCAGAGAAGCTGTGGCTGCCCCATCCCTTGAAGTGTCCAAGGCTACGTTAGACAGGGCTTGGAGCAATCTGGTCTGGTGGAAGGTGTCCCTGCCTACAGCAGGGGGTACAACAAGATGGGCTTTAAGGTCCTTTCCAACCCAAATCATTCCATGATTCTATGATTAATCCTGGGCAGGACCTTGTCCCCCCGTTGTCCTCAAGCCCAGCAGACGTGCCTGGTGTGGCCTCTCCCCCAAGTGCAAGTCTGTCCTGAGGCTGCTGAGCAAAGCAGAGGACCTAGCAAAACCTGCTTCCTCTCCTGGTTCCCGCTGAGCCACAGGCACCAAGGTCTTCTCTGTCCTCAAGCCACCCAGGAAGGCTGGAACACCTGGGGAGACTCCCAGCATCACCCACGCTTCTGTCCCACCCCTGTGCCACAAACACCACCAGCCATGTGCCCACGGCACGGATCCAGCAGCCCTCGGATGGCTGGCTCCCTTGCTCCCAAAGCTTCCAAATCCGTGAGTATCCTCACGACACGTGTGCCCACAGACAGAGGGACGAGCCCACGTGGCTGCAGATGGCCTGTGCCTCCCCCGTGTGCCCCCCCGTGCTTGCGCCCACTCCAGCAGCACGTGTGCGAGCACCTGAACCCGAGATGAGATAAGACAGCTATCGGAATATGCTATAAATACCCACAGCCCTCTGCACTGCTGGCACGCTGGCACGGCAGGGAGCCAGAGGCTCTCCAGGCACCGGCAGGGCGCTGCCGTGGCCGTGTCCAAAGCAGCCTGGTTTGGCAGGGTCTGGCAGCGTGGCCGTGGGGCAGGACAGGAGGGACAGAAGATGGGATTACCCTGCAGGAACATTGTTCCTGTGGCTGAGCACCAGGCCCAGGGGAAGGGCTGGGTGTGGGCTGGCATTTCTTGGACTTTCTCCCATCTCCTGATCCTCCAGGGGGACCTGGCAGCACACCCTGAGCAGGATAGGCAGGGAGAGGAGCCAGCTCAGGCTTCTGAGGGGGCTGAGGCTGCTGGGCAGGGGCCAGCCCGTGTTACTGGGACAGCTGCTGTGGGATCAAGGGTGGACATTCAGGAAAGTTTCTGCATGTAGGAGAGTGAAGGGTGGGAAGAGGATCCCCTCTATAGGATGAGCTATCAGCTGGGCTCCTCCAGTTCATGCCGTGGGTGAGAGATCAACCTGAAGGTCCAACACATACAATCATGGAATTGTCTAGGTTGGAAAAGCCTTCTAAGATCACCAATTCTAAATGCTCCCCCAGCACTGCCAAGGCTGCCCCTAACCCACATCCCCAAGTGCCATACCCACATGGCTTTTAAATCCCTCTGGGGCTGGGGACTCCACTACTGCCCTGAGCCACTGTGCCAGTACCTGACAGCCCTTTCTCTGAAGAAATTTTCCCGATATCCAATCCAAGTTTCCTCAGGTGAAACTTGAGACCATTTCTTCTTGTTCTGTCTCTTGTTCCCTGGGAGCGGAGCCCACCCCCTACCTGGCTGCCCCCTCCTGTCAGGGAGTTGAGAGTGAGAAGGTCTCCCCTGAGCCTCCTTTTCTCCAGCCTCAGCCCCCCATCTCCCTCAGCCGCTTTAATAGGACTACCAGAAACACCTCTGAACCCTGGCCAGGGGAATATGCTGCCTCTCAGACTTAAACCAACAGGGAAAGGTATCAGAGCCTGGGCGAGGTGAGGATTGGAGGGAAGGACGGGCTGTCGTGAGGCACAGAGTCAGGCTGGGACAAGTGCGGGCTCTAGCAGGGCTGGGGACACTGTCCCGGTGGGGCTGGCGGGTACCGGCTCTGCTCGGACAGGAGCCCGGGACAGCCGGAGGGCAGCGCAGAGCGGAGGCAGTGCCGGCAGCATGCAAGGAGCAGGCGGCGATACCAACCTGTGGCCGAGGAGCCCAGGGTGCGTCCGGGGTAAGCTGTTAGCGAGGGACACGGGGAGAGAGAAAAGGAACCGTGAGTCCAAGGAGGGATGCGACAGCCCGGGTGTGGTCCAGGACAAGGAGGGAACTGATGGCCACATTCCCAGCAGGAGACAAGGAGTTACAGCCTGGGAGCAACCTGCAGCTCCCAGGACGAGCACTGAACCCCTGTCTGCCCTGCAGGGCAGGGATGTGGCTCGGGGTGCCCTGGATCCCAAGCCCTGCTCTGCGGGGTTGTTGCCTTCCCTGGCATCACCCACTGAGCACACGGAGCCCAACAAGCCAGGGTTAGACAGCCACCAACCCAGCAAATGTCCTGACAACCCCAGTGGTAGGGTCACCTGGACGCAGCCCATGTGGCTGGTGATGGCATCTGGGAGGTCATTCCCTACACAGGGACACTTGCTAATTAGCATACATCAGTAATTAGGGTCACCAGCATGCACCACAACCTGGTGTGACCTCACAGCAAGCTTCCCATGGCTGGACTGGGAGAATCCCTCACCCTCAGCTAGGGACAGTCCCTCCAAGCACAGAGTTGGACCCAGCCAGAGCATGCCTGCATCCACGTGGGATGGCAGAGCAGAGAGGCAGGAGGGTGGCAGGCAGGGAGAAGGAAATGGCATCTGCCAGGCTTAAGCAGAGGGTGTGTGGGAGCTTTCTGAGATGCACCCTGACAAGTCAGAATTGATGGTGACAGCCACAGCTCCCGCAGGACTCCACGGGAGTTTTCACATGTAGTTTGAGGAGCAGAGGAACTCCTTGGATTACACTGCAGTGAACGGAGCCGACGGGAAGGGAGACAAAATGGAAGGCTGCCATGTAATGGAGGGGCCAGGGTGCTTGCCACGGCACCCCTCTATATTGGCTTACACCTCCAAAGGTCACACGTATTCCATGACAGGCCTGCCCCAAAGCTCTCCCAGCTGTCCCACTCCTCCCAGCCAGCTGAGCCGGCGGCTCTGTGCCCTCCAGCCTCCCCCCACCACGGAGAGGGGGCACAGGGGGGAGTTGGGAGCACATCCCAGCCTGCAGGGACATCACTGAAGGAATGAACCCGCTCGAGACCGGGGCACTGTGCAGGGGAAGTGTTGAGAAAGCTCCCTGAGCTCCACGGTGTCCTCACCTGCCCTCCAAGGTCAAGAGGGTTCCCTGGGCCAACCCTGTAACTAATGTGCAGGTTTCTCTGATTACACTGCTAATGAGGGGAAAGCTGGATCTGTGAGTATGAAAGGCAAACTGCTGAGCTGTAGGTTTCCAGATAGGGTTGTGTGTGCCGGGATATGGCTGGGCTGTAAGAGATCATTCAAGAAGCTTGGTGTCCATAGAAATTTCTTGGAGGGGAGCATGGCCTGAGTATCTCACAGCCTAAGACATGGGCTGGAGGCAGTGCAGCATCCCTGTGCCCTTCCCTGGGGCCAGGCATGAAGTCTGGGTCGCCAGCTCCAGGGTCACAGCACCGTGAGGGTGCCCTGTAGGACAAAGTGGGGTGTGCTGGGACCTGACCTGGGGACTGTCAGCCTGAGGGGTGGCTGTTCCTCACAGTGAGGTGGAACAGACTGTGGAGTGTTGAGCTGAGGCCAGGAGGAACACCAGGACCTGCTGTCCGAGGTGAGTCTTTGGGAGCGGCTGGGAAAACACAAGGGTTAATGGTTGTTTCTTCAGGAGCTGAGAGGGAGGAAGCCAGCAGGAGCCTAGGAAACACTTAAACACTTGTTTCCTCCCCAAAAGGGAGCAGAGAGGTGGCTGCTTGAGAATGGGTTGGATCAAGGATAGGGTAGGATGTCCTAAGGGCTGGAAACTGAGGGTGAGGGCTGCATCCTCAGTCTGTGAACAGCAAAGTCGGGGTTGGAGCCCACCAGCTGCCCCTGTAACCCCAAACATCCTCCTAAACTGTGTCCCAAGTTGAGTTGACAGCAAACATCACCAACACAGACCAGACCAGCTTGGAGAGGAAGTTGGGGTGTTGCCAAGGGGACAGGCCAGCAGCCATGGGGTGACAGTCAGGACATGTTGTGACCCTCAGTTACTCTTCCACAGGGTAACTTCCCTGTACTCCCCACTGGCTCTGCACTGGAGATGTCCTGGCTGGTAGGGAGATGTCCAAGCCTGCTTATAGAATGTCTTATCCAGACTCAGGAGTTGCAGTGGGGATGCCTGGAAAGCAGGAATTCTGCTCTACAGGGATGTGCCCCAGTAGGTTGCCCAGCTGAGTGTGGGGCCTGTGTGCTGGTGGGGCAAGGCCAGCTGTAAAAGAAAGATCTGTGGGTAGGGTGTATCCCGGTCCTGCCTCACCAGGAGGGCGGGCAGGACTCCAGGAGGTGTGGGCCTGGACATCTGGGGAGGCAGGCAGAGCTGCAAAACAAGGAGGACAACTTGTCAGGTCCTTGGCAGGAGCCTGACATGAACATGAAGTCCTGGGACACTGGCAGCAGGGCCTCCAGCATCCTCTGGATGCTCAGGAGACATCTGGCCATGGATCCTGTGCTTAAATAGGTGCTCAGAGGAGAATTACCGCAGTGAACAGGGAAGACGGACTTGAGTTTGAACCATCTGTGCTTGTAAAATAAGGCTGCTTGTGTTTCCTGGGTCACACGAACTTCCTGTAGCTTGTGAGCATCTTGGGACAGGGCTGCACTTTCCTCTTCTGGAGGGACACATGTGTGGCCTGGCTCAGCCCACACCATGCTGGGGGCCATGGGAACCTCACCCCATCCAACGTGTCTGAGATTGCCGAGGGCTGGAAACTCCAACTCTCAGGATGAGTGAAGGCTGCGGAGCTTGAGGAATACCCTGCCCACGTGGCTGTGTTCTGTACCCAGCAGGAAGGATGCCAGCTCCAGCCACCCCCAGGAAGCTCATCCCCAGCCTTGAGAGGTCCTGAGCTTCCTTGCCAAGCCTGTTTCATTGGGCCGTGATCTCTGCTTGGCAGGGGTACAGGGCGTTGATGTTGAGCAGGTGGGAGACCCGAGGCAGGCAGGGCTCAATGCTCAGCCCACACAGATGGCCCTGACAGCAGATGGGCTGTGGCAGAGGCAGGAATTCCTGCTGCTAGGTTCACTAGGGCATGGCCTCTAAGCCCAGCGTGTTCATGGACTCCTTGGGAAGCTGCAAAGGAAGACACACTATCCGAGGCTTTCCATGATCTGCTGTCTGTGCTGTTTTCTGCATCCCAAGGACCTGGTGGTGCCGGAGACCCCAGTGCCCGTGGCATTACCTGTGATCTCATGCTGCCTCAGCTCGTTGTATCTGTAGGAGTGTTCCAGGGGCTTGATGGAGGAGTGGTAGATCTTCCTCAGCCGCTGCAATACTCCTGGGGGGCAAAGCATGTGGGCAGGTGAGAGGCAAACCCCACCAGGCTGGGTGAGTGAGCCCCTCCTGGGGGCATAACTTGCAAGAGGGACATTCCCTGCAGGTCCCAAGGGTGGCCCAGCCATGGATCAAGGGAGTTGGCTTACAGCTGAAATCTTGGCCAAACTGATCCTAGTCACACATTTTGCCCAGAGGGGTTGTGATTGCCCCGTCCCTGGAAGTGTCCAAGGCCAGGCTGGACAGGGCTTGGAGCAACCTGGTCTATGGAAGGTGTCCTGCTCATGGCAGAGGGGTGGGATGAGATGGTCTTCACCATCTCTCCCAACCCAAACTGTTCTAGGATTTTGATGCCTCTCCCCTGCTAATGTTTCCCGCTGGGCACTGTCCCCATCTGCTCCCAGCAGCTGATGGGAGGAGCATCCTTCCTAAATCCTGTTTAGCACTCAACACTCACGATCCCAAAAAGCCCTCCACCATGGTGCCAGGGCCCCCTGGCATGGCCCCTGAGCTGCGTGCTAGAAAAAAAGGAGGAGCTTTTTCCACAGTAGCTCTTATCACTGCCTTTCCAGCCCAAACTGCCAACGGGGCCAGCAGAAGCAAACCTTAGCAAAAGCCAATATATAATTAGAATAAAAATCCCGACCCTTTGTTACAAGTTGCTCCAGGTTTCTCTGAGCAGGGACGTGCCCAATTCACCATCTGCATCTTCCAGCCTCTATACTCTCCTGATTCTTGTACGCCCTCAGGGATGTCCTTAAAATACCTAAAATTTATTAACCCAAGAGCAGCCAAAGGGCTGTTATTGAAGATCTGGCATTACCAGACCTGCAAGAAGCGAGGTTAAAATCAAAACACAAGAGAAGGAAAATCCTGTCCATGGTCTTAGTGCAGGGCATGCATGTCCCCCTCACCTGAGACATCATCGGCAGGTTTTTCCTCGTTCAGCTTGAGGGTGTTCTCCAAGTGGGACCGGTCGCGCTTGGTCGGCTCGCTGGCATCTTCAACCTCTTCTGGAGGAGAAAGCAAGGAGACCTGTTACTGCTGGAGGGGGAAACCCACACAGGAGCTCACACAAGCGACTGCCAGGGAGAGGGCATGGGGAGCACACACACCCCGAGCCTGCGGGCACACCGTGCCCGCGGCAGCCGCTGTCACCCTTGGCATGCCACATGCTTTCCCTTTTGCACAGGCTCCTGGAGGCTGCCAGGGCCGTGGCTGCCCGGAGAAGCGTCATGGGCAACTGCTTGGCTCCGAGGAGGGGCTGGCTGCTCGTGGGGAATGCAAAGGATGTGCCTGGAAGGGCCCCCCCGGGGTTGGGATGTAGCGTGAGCACACATGGCAGCTGCTGCCCAACAGGGTTCTGGTGCTTCCCCCGGCAGCTGCGGCTCTGTGGGGCTCGGCCTCGGGTGCAGGCTTTGTGCTGCCGCCTCTCTGTCTGCCCACTCCCCCAAAAAACTACACGATGAGCTGGACACGCGGGTGCCGAGGCTGGGGCTAGCTCTGTCTGTTGAGGGACAGGCCAGCCTGGCCCATCCCGGCTGCCCCGCCTCTGCCAGAGGGGCTGTTCCCTCCCAGTTCTCCCACCTGTGTCTCCGTATCCCCTTGGAGTCCCCTGCACATCACCCTGTCCCTCATGGCTCCATACCAGGCGTGGGGAGCATGAGGCAGCTGCTTCCACTGGGGAAGGCACCCCGGTGTCCCCAAAACAGGGAGACAGAGGTGTCCTCACCATGGAGGTGCTGGCGCACCAGGAGCCTCCAAGAGCTTTTCGATGTGGGGAGCTGGGTTGGACTTTAGCAGGGGTTTGGAGACAGGTCTGGGGACACCAGGGTCAAGCAGGGCACCACTAAGCCCTAAGACTGTGTTGAGCATCTACTGAGTGTTGGGCTGAGGAAGACCTTTTGACTTGCCAAGTGAAGACACAGAGACCAAACTGGGTTTGCCTTTTAGGAGAAACGGGAGGCTTTTTGACCTGGGACGTTACAGATGAAAACAACAACATAACTAATCTGGGTCCGAAGGTCACTGCCCAACCTGTGGGCCAAAGTCTACAAGTATTTCTAGGAAATCATGGTGGGGGGTGTTCCTTTCCCCTAGTTAGCCTTTCACTGATTGAGCAGAGCTGATGCCTCATCAGCTCATTGGCCTGGATTAGTTTTTCACACCTTCCCTACGAGCCAAGAACTGGTGGAGAGGAGCCCCACAATCCTGGGAGCCCCACTATTCTGGGGGCATCCTGCCCCTGCACAAGCCGAGGGCCCGGAGGACTCTGCGGGTGGTGGATAAAGAGTCTTTAAGAGATCTGCGAGTGCTGAAAGGGGCCTGGAGGTTAAAAGTTTTATCCATGTCCACATCCCTGAGGAGAAATCATGGACTTGGAGTGGAGTGAGGGGAACATCAGTCAGTTTTGGCACCACTGCGATGAGTGCCTGCATGGCGGGCATCCTGCTGCGGCCTCGCTGCCCACGGCCGAGCGCTGTTAGAGGCGGGCGGGGAAGCACAAGCGTTAGGAGAGGGCCATGCATTAGGTGAGGTTTAACGTGCCAAGCTCAGCTCCGCCGGGTTGATGGGAGGTCACTCTCGCTGTTACAGCACACCCACAAGAAAAGACTCCAACCTATCTGGCTGTGCCGGGGCTCGGCAGCAGCTGGGGGGGTGCTGGGGACCTCTGTTCCTGCCAGTGGGGTCTTGTCTGCAGGGGGGTCTGCTGCTGCTGGGGGGTTCTCCACCACTGCAGGGGGGTCTGCTGCTGCTGGGGGGTTCTCCACCACTGCAGGGGGGTCTTCTGCTGCTGGAGGATCTTCCGCTGCTGCTGGTGGGTCTTCTGTTGCTGGTGAGTCTTCTTTCGCTGGTGGATCTTCCACCACTGGTGGGTTTTCCACTGCTGTCGGTGGGTCTTCTGCTGCTGGCAGGTCTTCTACTGGTGGTGGATCTTCCACTGGTGCTGGTGGGTCTTCTGCTGTATCCGCACAGGGTGGGTGATCGCAGCTGGCAGGGCCATCCCTGGCTTCTCCTGTGGCAGCAGCTGCTGGTTTGCTGTGGCTTTTTTTGTTGGAAGTGCCGGCTCCTTCCTTGTCACTCTCTTCAGCTTCATTCTCTGGCGGGTCACCATCTTCATCAGACTCTTTTTCCTCCTTAGACTCTCCCTCTTCAGACTCTTCCTTGCTTCCATCTAGCTCAGACTCTCCATGTTCATCTTCCTCAGACTCTCCTTGCTCGTCATCTTCCTCTGAGCTCTGCTCGTCCCTTTCCTCCTCTCCCTCGGGAGCAGATGCTGCTCTTGGCTCCTCTGTTTGCTCTTCCCCAGGCTGCCCTTCCTCCTCAGAGCCTCCTTTCTCTGCGCTGGGCTCCTCATCCTCCTGAGCATGGGTGTCATCTTGTGTGCCAGGCCCATGCTTCCCTCCACGATGAGCTGCCGTGGAATCCTCCCCTGAGCTCTGCTCTTCCTGGCCCTGGTCCTTGCTGCTCTCCTCTGTCTGGCTGTCCCCTGGCCCCAGGCCCCCACTCAGGCCACCCGCCGGCTCTTTGTCCCCCTCTCCATGTCCCTCCTTGGTGACACCGGGCAAGGAGGCATTGGCAGTGCCACCGTCTTGCTCCTCCTCAGGGCTGCCACCGGCCGCCTTCTCCTCCAGCCGGGGCTCCGTGGCTGGCAGGGGGCTCTCGGCAGCACCGTCGCCATGGCCCGTGCCGGGGGCGCGCGGCTCTAAACGATGAGAACAGCTCGGTCAGTCCCACCCGCGCTGGCACGCGGCCACCGGGGCACCCGCCAGAGCCCTGAGGGACGAGTCGTGGCTGGCACCAAGAGGTTTAAACTCTTCCCTAAGACTTCTCCAGCTCCAGCTCAATTTTCTGTCCCTGTCACAAGAAGTTGGGTGCAAAGATGTGTTTGTGGGGGCAAAGCGGAGCCGGCAGGGGCTCTATGGCTCTGCCAGCCCTGGCTGCCTGGCACTGGGGCCGCTGCCCGCCCCAAAGCACTGCAGGAAGGTGGCAAAGCTGCCTAAAATTGGGGAAAGGAGTAAAAATAGCAAATTTTGAGGGGCTGTGGGCACTTGGCAGGTTAAAAGGGTCCTTCCCCAGCCCTAACTCGAGAGAGCATCACACCAGCCAACGTGGGTGGTGAAGTGAGGGGGAGGAGGAGGAAGGGGCTTCCTGGCGTGAGGGGCCGCCCAGCACAGGGTCCTGCCTTCCACAGGCAGGGCCTAACCCTGGCCACAGGGCTCAGGAGCTATTTATTGTGAGTGTCCCTTCACTAGGAAGGCATGTGCCATGCCGTGCGGCTGCTGGGGACACAATGAGTGTGTTCTGTGGCCCAGGAGAATCCATCCGTATTTTCCATAGGCTCCAACTGCAATTTAACATCAGTCAGCGGGTGCCAAAAATAAAAGATCACGGCTATACTGTCTCCGTTACAAACAGTTGCTGCTAGTCTAAATAATCCCCCCAAACGTCTCATGCCAGGGGAGCGTTTCAGAGGAAAATAATTCCTTTGTACTCCAGCTGGCAAGCAGATGCCAAGCAGGAAAAAAGGCCACCTCCACCCAGGCTGCGGGAGGAGAGCGGGCATGGCCGGCCCTCTGGCGCCGTGTCCGTGCAGGAGTCACAGGGCTGTGTCCAGCAGGACCTTGGCAAAGCTGGAGCTCGCTGGGCTCGGCCACGGGGACCGTGGTGACTGAGCACAGGAGGAGCTGGGCTGGGGTCGGTGCGGAGCCAGCCCCGGACCCTCAACCCAGTTTGCCGTGTCCGGGAACGCCGGGCGGGAGGTTTTACCTGCACGGCGCCGGGGCCGGCGGGGCTGTGAGCTGCGATCAGGTCGCACTGGGAGGCTTGTGCCATGCCAGCAGAGGGCACTGGGAAGGACAGGCTGCCCCCCAGCCTGCCCTCCTTCCCAGCGGCTCTCGGCTCCCCGGCACAGCAGAGCTGCGGCCGCTGCCACTGCCCCTCTCCCTGCCCAAACCCCATGCACAGGTCACCCCTGCTCTGCCCTCGCTGCCCTCCCCGTCCTCTGCTGGCACACAGCTCACAGGTGCCTCCAGGCTCCCAGTTCCGCTCCCAGATGGAGGGAGATAGTGGTGGGCAACTTCCACCCCCCTCCCTTCCACCCTGGTCCTTCAGGTCATCTTCCTGCAAGACCCTGGGACCCTGCAGGAGCTGCTTGAATGGGAATATCTACATCTGACCTGCAAAGCCCTGAGTGGCTGGGGCCAACATGCCCCTGCCTGGCCCTGGTGGCCTGGGAACCAGCCTGAGTCAATAGAGGGTCCACTCAGCTGATGAGAACAGGGATATTCTCAATTTGGCCCCAAAATAGCTGGTGACCTGGAGGGCTGGGAGAGGAGTGAGGATCAGAGTGGAGGAGGAGGGCAGGACCAGGCAGAGGAGACCTTGAGAGCGTTGTCTGGGGTCTGTGTGCTCCCTCTGGCCCAGAGGGGCCATTACCCACCATGGCCAGGCACAGCAGCAACGCCCGTGCCTTCCACGAGCCATCCCTCGTGGGAAAAGGGAATATGCCCCAGACGCTCAGATGGGGATGTCCCTGCCGGCGTGCTGGTTACAGGCTTTATTTCCTGTGACCTTCAAGGTCCTACATAAGTCCCTGTCCCCTCTCCACCTCCTTCTCCCTGCTTCCCCTACATGGTCTCCCGATCCATGGTGAATTGTGCTGATCTGCACATGGCCGGCCGATGAGTGCAAAATGGGCCGAAGGTTACGGGCTTAACACCCTCCGGAGGCTAAAAATACGGCACGGCAACTGTACGGGGGATCGGGAGGAGCAGCCCCGGTGAAGCCCCCGCCCCCTCGGCCGCTGGCCCCAGCCCCTGCCCCGCTGCCAGCCAAGGGTGACGTCCGCACCTGGGGGCCCCCGTGGGCTCCGGGAGGGGACAGCTACGGTGTAAAGTGACACCGGGGCTCCCCGTGTTCGCACCTTGCATTGTGCCAAGCAGATGTGTGGCATCGGAGAGGAGACCTCGCCCTTTTCCCCTCGGGGTCTTGACCTCCCTGCGGGTCCCTGGCTTGCACTGCCCCTGCCACTCCTATCTCGTGCTGGGACTCTTGTGAGCTGCCAGGGTACACATTCCCAGGCGGTGGCAGCGGGGATGGAGACTCCACGGCGCGGTTCTGGGTGCCACAGGATGCCGTGACCGGTTTGCACCCAGGAACAGCCTGTGCGGGGAGGAGGGGCACGGCTGAACATCACGGTGTCCCCTCCATCCCTGCACGGCGACGCACGGAACAGCAACGACCTGACGGCAAAATGGGTCCTCCAGGAGGACGGTGAGAAGGGACAGATGGGCACAGGTGGCCCTGGAGGGACACTCTCCCCCTCCAGCAGAAATCGGAGCCCTGAGCGTGGGGCCGGCAATGGCAGGGCTGCGGGGATGGCTTTTCACATGCCCCCTTCCCCTGCCCAGATCCCAATCCCTGCTTCCCTGGGGGTATTATCTACTGGCTCCTGCAAGTCCTGTGCTCCCCATGTCCTCCTAGGGAGGTCTTGGCGGGACCTTGTATCCCAAATATCCAACCCTGCCTTTATTCTGGCAAAGCCCTTTAAAACCCCATGGAAACTGACTGGACACAAAGAAGCTGTCAGGGAATTCCTGGGATTTTCCAGCTAGTCCTGCTGCAGACCCCTTCTTTCCTGTGAGACCCCTTTTCACGGTGATGTCCCTGCCCTCCAGGCTCTGTGGGGCCCCCATGGCCTCCGCTCAGGGCCATCCCCCCAGTGCTCCCCCAGCTCGTGGCCCTGCCAGCCCAGGACTCAGAGCAGGTGGGAGCCCGGCTCCAGCTCCAGTTTGGGGTCAACTGGGCCAACACCTTCAGAGGGAAGTGTCCCACATGGGTTCAAGCAGCCCAGAGGACACGAGCACAAGGATGGGGCTGAGGATGGGGTTGGCTCTCCAGACCCTCGTGCACCCCAAAACTCAGGATGCCCAGACACATCATCACATCCCAGAAGCTTCATGATTCCAAATCACCAGCATAAAGCAAATATATTCCTGGTTTTCAATGCAGAGGGAGGTCTAGGAAACAGTTTTGTCAAACTAACTTGACCTCATTTGTACAGAAAATTTTAGGTTTAGTTAAAAAAGTTATGAAGTGATTTGATTTCTATAAATGGTTGGATAGAATCATATGGTATTTTTATTAATATATGGTAAAAAAACTTCACCGAGATCTACCAAAGAGATTAAAACCAGGCTTGGAGCTTTCTAAATAGGGATGAAAATAGGCAATCACTGCTGCAGGGTGTTTCTTCCACTGTCTACCCACCCTTAAGGTCTGTAAGGAACTCTGAACCCCGACTTGCAGAAGACACGAAGATGAGGAAGGTGGGAGATGAAGCACCTGCTGCTTCCTGGCTGAGGAGATCTGGGTCCATCAGTGAGCAGATGGCCAGGAAACATCAGGTATTTTGGCACAGGCAGAAGTCACACTGTACATCGAGGAACATCCTCCTGTGGTGTCCCTTGCAGCTTGGGGGAATGCTGGGGGATCCAAGGAACACGCTGTGGCATGGCTGGGGCTGGAAGAGCCCCTTCTTCCAGAGGAAGGATGTCCAAGAGGTCCCACTGTTCCTGTGCCCTGGCTTCTAGCCATGGGAGATTTCACCAACCCACCCCAGGAGTGTCCCCTAAGGGACATCCTCTGTGCAGTCAGGGCGAGACTTCCTGGCTCCCCATGCCTCCTTGGGTCATCCCAAGCATTCCTGGTCACCCAGTCACCCCTTGAACTTGCCAGCCTGGATTCTAATGCCTGATGTCCCACTAGATCCTCAAATCCATGGGAATGTTGGAGCAGACACTGCCTGGCCGTGCTGGGTGGGGGTTCCCAGCCCTGGGGTCTGACCTGGCAGCACTGCGGACACCAGCACACGGACAGGGCCACACAGCTCCAGGCCCTTTTCCATGGTGTACCCGGGGCTGTGTGACCCCAAGGGTTCAGCCACGAGCCCAGATGGCCCTGGGGCTGTGCTGCCACTGCCAACACCCCTTCCTGGCTCGGGGTGCCTGTCCAGAGCCTCCCCTGCCCCTCCTGCAGCCCCCACCAGCACAGGAGCTCACGGCTCCCTCCAGCTGTCACTTACAAGGGAAATGTCCCCATGGGCTGGAAATAGCTCAATGGAGTCCTGCACAGCCCCGGGGCTGCTGCTATTCCCACAGAGCTCAGGGAAAAGGCAATTCCAGAAGCAATCTGGTCACCCTGACCCAACGGCCACGCTGGGATTTCACTGGCTCAGCGAGTGGGACACAGTGGGAATTTGGCAAGAGTGCTGTCCCTGGGCATGGCACAGCCCTCCCAGCCTGGTGCCAGCCCACGGAGACCTGCTGGTACCTGTGTGCCACCAGGGCCATGCACAAGCAAGGTGTCCTGGCCTTCCTGCCCAGCTGGATGTCACCTTCACACCGGGATAAGGATGGCTGACGGAGAGGGTGTCACAGCAGAGCCAACCTGCCTGGCACCTGCCTCACTTTGCTCAGCCAACACCTTGGGAGTAAGATAGGGCACCCACAGGGACCAGGGTCTCCTCAGGGTGAGGCACCAGGGGTGTGACAGGGATGTAGGTGGCACAATCACCTGAGGCACCCCAAGCCCCTTGTCTCACACACACCCAAGGGCAGTGGTGCCCGTGGCTGTGCGGGTGCTGGAGAGTGGAACAAGTCCAGTGAGGTGTCACTGGGACACAGGGGTCCCCACCTCTGGGGAGGCTGGTTACTGTGGGGGCCAGTGGCCTGGGAGGGTCAGGGTGGGGTGTCCCCATGGCTGCTGTGCCCAGGGCCCTGAGCCCACACAAGGTGTCACAGTCCCACTCCCAAGATGTTCTGACCTGGGAGGTGCAGCTCACCCCAAAGTGACACATTCCAAGGTGACACATCCTGAGTGATGGGGAACACCCAAGATGCCATGAGAACATGGTGATGGAACTCCTCCTGATGTGACACCATCCAGCATGAGGCAGGATGAGGACTCCCAGGAGCTGAGGCTGGTACAGACCCCTCCCACTGTCACCAGGAGGGATCTGTGCCAGCCCTGCGGTGCCTTGCAGGGGGACACCACTGTGCCAGGGCTTTCCCCAAGTCCTCTCTCAGCTCAGAGGCAGTGATGGCATGGCCTGGAATTGCCCTCCCACTCAAATCCATGATGGCTGCAGGGCCAAGGGATCCCCAGCGCAAAGCTGCTGAGCAGTGTCTGGGTACTGCCTTGCCAGCATCCCTGTGGCCCGTTCCTGGTGGCCACCCAGCCTGGAAGGGATGACTGGGCTCTGCCTGAGGGGTGAGTGTGTTCCCCTGGGCAGGAGCAGATGGAGTATGGGGCGAGTGCCCTCGCCATGAGCCACTGCCCAGCCCCACGGTGGGTGCAGGCAACGCCAGGGAGCTTTGCCAGCCCACGTGTGCAATGAGCCCTTTGGCAGGGGCTGTAAGAGCACAAGCACAGGGCAATTCCCACCCCCGACCTCTGTGAATGGTGGCAGGGTCCTGGTGGCCCCAAGTGCCACTAAACCCAAAGGACCACACCTTGCCATGATGTTCCAATGAAGCCCCTGATTCTCCACTGGATTCTCACCCCTTCTCTTCCCATGGGCACCTGCAGCCCCACAGCCTCGTGGGATCTCCACAGCCTCACAGGCACCAGCAGGGGTTGAGTGGGAAGACATGTCCCAAAAACCTAAAAAGCACACCCTCCAAGCCACTTCCTGCACCCCAAAGGAGCCAGGTTTGAGAGCTCAGCTTGGTGCCAAAGGAAAAGCCAAACTCATCCTGCAAATCCCACTGGTCCCTGAGGAGCAGAAGCATGGGCAGGAGACATGCCAATGCTTAGAGCTTTTTTGGAAACCTACAGTACCGGGTGAAATACGTGACCTCAATAAACAAGTGGGAACTTGAGGGACCCCTCAGAGCTGGTCCTGGGGCTGCAGGACCTCCATGTGGCTCCTGGCCCCAGAGCCTCCTCTGAGATGGATCCCGGTGCTGTGCCATGCCAGCCTCAGCCAAACCAAGACGTGGGCTGGTGGTCATCCAAGCTTCTGATGTCCCACAAGGCAAGGTGACAAGCTTCTGATGTCCCACAAGGCCACCAGCCCTGCTTGGAGCGGCACCGGCCACCAGCCATGCCCGCAGAACACCTTTCCAAGCCCCTTCCACAGACCGGACCCGCAGCCCCATGGAGGTCACCCCACCTCTGTCGGGGTGTGTCGCCGGTCCCCAAACCCATTCATTCCCGAGAATGGCCCAAGATGCCCTTAAAAGGCCAAAACTCGGCGGGGCCGGGGGTGCCGGGTGCTGGCAGGCGGCAGCTGCGGGTGCCCGCGCGGGGCCGCGGCGGCGCGGGGG